>CAKNWT010295793.1:0-11053 GCA_932066315.1 Andricus coriarius | reverse complement strand
TTTTTATGCTGAAAATTAATTTTTTGTAAACTTGAACTTTTTAGTTAAAAATTAAACCGATTAGATCATTTGAAATTTAACGATGCCATTTTCGGTTGAAAACTTCTTTTTTAGTTGAAAATTCAAATATTTGATTAAAAATTCATGTGTTTTGTTAAAAATACGTTTTTAGTAGTAAATTAATGTTTATGTTAATGTTTCAAACATAAAATTTAATTTTTTGGGAGTTATGGAAGGGGGAAGAAAATTATAGGAAACGGATTTTTCTCATTAACAGATTAATCGATTTCAATGAAAAACAGATGTTATAAAGGTCAGTGAGATTAATCAAACAAATTTAGATTCATACCTCCAATTTTGTTTGAGAAAATATCCTTAACTAATCTTATTCAAGATATTTTTTTCTAAAATTAATCGGAGTAGTGCATCATGTTAACAAAATTCAAAATGTCAGAAACAAATTTTCATCTTTTTTTTCAATTTTTTGATTGGTTTTCATTTTCAATTTATTATTATCTGCCACGGATTTTTAACAATTGAGATAATAATTTAAAAGTTGCGCTCAACCGACTTTGATTAATATAAAATATATGTTCTAAAAACTAATGAGACGAATTTCTAGAAAAATTAAAAAAAAGGATATTTAGAATAAAAAAGAAGGAATGAATCTAAAAATAAGTGAAAAAAATTTTTTAAGTCAAACATTTTTTTATCCATATTTTTAATCAGAATTGAAACAAACATAAGTCTCACTGACCTTCATAAAATTCATCTCGTTCATTAAAATCGATTTTTCTGTCTACGAGAGACATGACCTTTTTAATTTTCTTCCCCCTCCGTAACTCCCAATAAAATGAAAATTTAAAGTTGAAATTTGCAGAATTCTTTATTCATATATATGCCAATATATGGTGCCAATATACGCTCAACACGCGCTGAAGCAATTTTTACATGCTTGATAGAAAAAAAAAACTAAAGAAAAAACATGATTACTGAAAGTGGGAGGTTATAGCTTATTCAATTATAAATAAATAAGTTTCATACTTTTATGAGATTTTTAACTCTTTAATGATTTACTTTAGCTCCAGTAACTGCATCATCGGAGCTGGAATTCTTTAGGCATAGAATTCATGTAGAACGAGATTCTGTAAGAAGAGCTCGAGAGGCACTGAGACAACAAAGAAGTGCTTTTCAAGGCAGACAGAGAGCTTGGAAGCAGCGAAGCGCGAGGACCACTTTAGAACAGCTGGTAAAGGTGCGGATCTAATTAATTTGACCCTTGACCTAAATCTGTTAAATTTTCCATAATTTCCTCGCCTTAAAACAATATTTATTTTTGTTTCCATAAGGGAAAAGGGAAATATTCTATTTTAAGACTCCAAGCTGTAAACCGTGATATATCACTTTGATCGAATTCCTTTGGATTTTTTATCCTATTCATATATTTTTTCATCCAAATTTATTATTATATAATATACATTTATATTTTTACACTATATTTTCTAACTAACTGAAAAATCAGTTATAAATGCACTACCGTCAGAAGACTGATGACTTTGACACACGATAACGCGGTCGGAAATAAAGCTAGATATATAAACAAAAAATTTTAAGAAAGTTTAAGAAATTCGACGTTGAATTACGTATAATATATAGTATAAATATTTCTGACATTTTGAAGAGGATATATCATATGAGAAGTTCTTTGTTTTTACTCAAGGATTTCTCGAATTCTGAACCTCAACTTCAACTCGTACAATGACCTAGGAAAATTGTCGCAGTAATATAGAATTTAAATAAAGTAACCAATAGAATCTTATCTTTAATTTAAACTCATAAAACTTCAAAAATCTTCTAGGGTTCTCAAGATATAACTAAAATTATTAAAGCAGACACGCTTGCACAATTTTAGTCATATCTGGGGAACCCGTGATGAATTTTTAAAGTTTTCTCGGCTTAAATTAAAGATAAGATTTCAAAGAATTTTTTTTCATCTTCCAACACGGTATATAATTTTCAAAAAGTAAGAAATACCTCTACTAGGGGTTATTCACGGATTGTAGAGTTTGGGGCCTAGGGTGGTCCAAAAATTCGACTTTCGCCCCCCCATTTTGTTCGTTTTCCTGAAAAAGAAATTCCTTAATTTTTGTTTTCAACGTTAACCCGTGCCCCCGGGCTTTTGAAATTAACATGGGGTTTTAAATGGAAAAGCTCGATTTTCAAAAAAATGGAAAAAAAGTACTTGTTATAAATTTTTTGTGAATTGAAGTATTGTCACCTCTTAAGGAGTATTTAAGGAATAATTTCCACCCAATAGATTTTAATTTTGACACACCCAAGATCCTTTATTCGTGCCCGGAAAATTGCCCAACAAAATTCAAAATAGCAGTTTTCTATCAAATTCATGCTAAAGACGGTATTTAAAAAAAATGTGAACATGAATTATTTTCAATTGATAAGTGACGAGTTTTATAGTATATTTTAAATAATTTTAAATTGTTTAAACAATTTTTTCCCCCCTGTAAATCGTGAAAATATATTATCTTTCGGAATAAATCGTACAAACTTGATGAATGTCAAGAGTAGTAGTTCTTGTTTAAGTTATTTGGTAATTATTTAAACAATTTTCATTTGTTTTAACAATTTTTTCTCACTAAAATCGTAAAAAGTTATTATTTTCTGGAAATAATGACACAATTAAAGAATGTTGAAAGCCACATATTTTTAAAGGATGTTTGGTAATTATTTAAACAATTTCGATTTATTTAAACAATTTTTCCCCTTTTAAAGTGTGAAAAAGTATTATTTTCTGGAATTAATGACACAATTAAAGGAATTTAGGAGCCTTTTTTGTTACTACGGGATATTTAGCAATTTTTTAAATAATAATTTCAATTAGCTTGAGCAATTTTTATTTGTTTGAACATTTTTTTCTCTGTAAATCGTCAAAATTTATTCTTTTCAGCAATTAATGACACAATTAACGAATTCTAAGAATAATATTTTTTTGCTTTAGATATTACTTTTAACATTCGTTAATTGTGTCATTGATTGCTGAAAAGAATAAATGTTGACGAATTAAAAAAAAAATGTTCAAACAAATTAAAATTATTTTAAAAATTGCTAAATATCCTCTAGAAAAAATATTACTCTCAACATCCGTTAATTGTGTCATTAATTCCAGAAAATAATAACTTTTCTCGCTCTGCAGAGGGAAAAATTATATAAACAAATAGAAATTGTTTAGATAATAACTAAACATCCTTTAAAAATATATTGCTCTCAACATTCTTTAATTGTGTAATCATTTCCAGAAAATAATAACTTTTTACGATTTTTGGAAGAAAAAATTGCTTAAATAATTACCAAATATGTTAAAAAAGAACTACTACTCTTGACATTCATCAACTTTGTATAATTTATCCCGAAAGATAATAACTTTTGACGATTTACAGGGGAAAAAATTGTTCAAACAAATAATAATTGTTTAAACAATTCAAATTACTTACAATATACTTCAAAACTCGTCACTTATCGATTAAAAATAATTCACGTTGAAAACATTTCAAAAAATACCGTCTTTAGCATGAATTTGATAGAAAACTGATATTTTGCATTTTTTAGGGCATTTTCCGGGCACAATGAAAGAGGATTCGGAGTGTCAAAATTAAAAGTTATTTGGAGGGAATTATTCCTTTATTTAAATAACACGTTCGTTCCACAACAATCCTCCGTCCCAGGTCGCTGATCAATCTCTCTAGCAAGCACCCCAGACGAAGAGCTTTACAAAGTCATTATGTGAAGCTCTCCACTCGGGCCCATTAGTATCCAAGGTCCTTTGTTTCAGGCGTCATTGACTCCATTGACACTTCTAATTTGATTTTTTTATTGCAGGAAGAAAGAGAGCTTTCTGATATGGAAGTAAGTTTGCATCGTACACGCAGTCTTCTTGGTGAAAAAGTTATCCATCTGAGACACTTGGAACAGTCTCTGGAACGAGTGGCTAATGCAAAGAAGAATGAAAATGATGCCACAGTTGTGAAAAACGACGAGCAAACATTGAGTGACATGTCGAGTGCCAGTAGTGGTTTCAGTTCAACAGATCTTGGCACAGACACCTTCATAGGTCAGTTAGCAACTTTATTTTTTTATTTATCAAAATTCATACACTAGCAAACCAGCATTTTAAAACGTCAATAGAAATTAATTCTAGAAGTCTATTTTGAAACGGAAACAAAATTGAAAATCCTCCAGAACTAACAAATCTTAAGGGGAAGTTGCACCCAAAAGAAGAAAGCATTTACCTCCAACAATTTTCGAAATTTTAATTATTGTAGAAATTGAAATTTTGCAAAAAAACCCCATCTCATTTATTAAAAAACACGAACCTGTGTTCATTAAATGTACGAACCAGATATGTTACTTCTTCTTTAAAAAATGGCTTCTTCTACTTCTTTATTTTGTACACTTTAAATACAAATCAGTCGAAATTTGACTTATTAAATTGATTAAGCATACCTTGACTGAAAAATCAGTTGTTTCTACTCACAAAACAGTCATTTTAACAAAATAATCAATTACTTCTGAATTATAATTCCTTATTTAATTCATATATTTTAATAAATGATCAAAATTAAACATAAATGACTGAATAATACATTGGCAGTTACTGATAAGTTCATTCAAAATGACTGATTCGATCAATAGACGTTACTAATTAAGGCCCTCCGTCTTATTGGCAGAAAATAAATGTTCTTGGTTCAAAATTAATCTTTTTGGTGGAATTCAACTTGTTTTTTAAATTTAAATTTATTTTGGTTGAAATATCAACTATTACATTTTTTGTTGAGACTTTAACTTTTTTTATTGAAAATTTTACTACTTGGTTGAAAAGTTGAAGTACTTTATTAAAAATTCATTATTTTGGTTAATCATTCATCATTTTAGATAAATATTCATATGTTTGGTTGAAAATTGAACTATTTTATTGAAAATTCGTTTTTTGTTCAAAGCTTAATCTTTGCTAGTTGATAATTCAACTTTTTGGTTGAAAAATCTTGTATTTTATAGAAAATTTTTATTTTTTGATAGAAAATTAATCTCAACTACTCTGTTCAAAATTCATTTTTTTGGAAAATTTATCTTTTCTGGTAGAAAATTTAATTGTGTTATTGAAAATTAGTTTTTTTGCTGAAAATTAATTTTTTGTAAAATTGTCCTTTTTCAGTTGAAAATTCAACCTATTGGATCATTTAAAATTTAACGATTACATTTTTAATTGAAAACTTTTTTTTAAGTTGAAAATTCAAATATTTGAATGAAAATTCATGCATTTTATTATAAATATGTTTTTAGTGGAAAATTAATCGACTTGGTTGAAAATCATATTTTTTTATGCAAAATTCAACTGTTTTGCAGAAAATTCGTCTTTTTGGATTGAAAATTTAACCGTTGCCTAGAAAAGTAGACTGTTTGGTTGAAAATTAACTTTTTTGTTAAAAATTCAATTTTTTTAATTGATAATTTAACTAAATTTCATTTCTGGTTGCAAATTAACCTTTTTCAGTTGAAAATTGAACAGTTTGGATTATTCTCCTATTATTATATGCCTGAATTTATCAGTGAGTCAAATGGACTGATTAGAAAAGTCACTTTCGGCTGATTTGAATTCATCTCCTTTAAAATTCGTTTTTTTCTTGAAAATCATAAATTTAAACTGAAAATATAACGCTTCCATTTTTGGTTGAAAGCTTCTTTTTTGTTGAAAATTCAACTATTTGGTTGAAAACTAATGTATTTTGTTGAAAATTCGTTTTTATATGAAAATTAATCTTCTTGACTGAAAATTTTTCTTTGCAAGTTAAAAATTCAGTTATTTGGTAAAAAATTCAACAAATTTGTCGCAAGCCTAATTATTTTGTTAAAAGTCACCTTTTTTATTGAAACATCTACTATCACATGTTTTTTTGAGAATTGATCTTTTTTGATTGAATAATCATATTTTCGGATTAAAAATTCAACCATTTTGTAGAAAATTCTTCTTTTGGGCTTGAAAATTTAACAATATTGTAGACAAGTAGACTATTTGGTTGAAAATTAACTATTTTTGTTGAAAATTCAACTATTTTATAAAAAAATCATCTTTTTTATCTTGAAAAATCAACTATTTGGTTGAAAATGCTACTTTTTTTCTTGAATTTTATCTCTCTTGTTTGAATATTCCACCATTTAGATGGAAATGCAGCTTTGTAGATTGAAATCAAAAATATTTTGTCAAAGTTATCTTTTTTGGTCGAAACTTCAACTGTTTTGTTACAAATTTATCCTGTTGGATTAAAAATTCATCTTTTTTGCTGGCAAAATTCATCTTTTTTGGTTGAAATTTAAATTTTTTTTGAAAATTCAAGTGTCTTTTAAACAGTTTTTTTTTTGCATAAAAATGTAACTATTTAGTTAAAAGTTCAACTAATGTGTTGACAGTTCATCTCTTTTGCTTGAAAGTTCAACTATTTTGTTGTTAATGCAACTATTTGGTTAAAAATAAATTTGTTGTTGAAAATTCATCTCTTTTGGTAGAAAATATTTTCGGTTGGAAATTCAACTATTTTGGTGAAAATGCAATATATTTTTAATTAATCTTGATTCATTACAAAATGTTATAATTTACCACGCGGTCGTGTAGGCATAATGGCAACTGAAGTGACACTCAGAACAAAATTTTCTTCTACCCAAAAAAAATTATTTCTTGTACACCCATCAAAATTTGGTTGCAACAAACAAATTTTTATTGATTCAACCAAAATATTTGATTTACCTAACCAATTTTGTTGGGTTGAATCAACAAAATACTCCATCTAGCAAGAGATTTGGTTAAAACAATCAGAAAATTATGCTCAGACAACCAAAGATTTTGTTCTCCGTATAATAACAATATTCTATGGTTAAAACAACAAAAATTGTGTTGATTCATCCAAATCGTTTTCTGAGTGCATTAGAAACGCGAGAAACTCAAAATAAACTTGAAATTATTATAAATATAAATATAAATTTAAAACAAAATTTAAAATTCATAATATTAGTCCCATTTTACGGTACTGATCTATTTTACAATTTGGAATTTTTTTTTCCGAAATTTTAGATAAGCCAGACCATTATCAAGAATCAACGGAAATAATTGCGAGCTTGGAGAACCTGAATTCGGAAATTCGTGAAATCTGGGGCGTTTTGAATAAGCGTCAAGACAACAATGTTCCACCGCCACCTACTCTGATGTACTCTGATCTTGGGTGGCTGCCATATCAGCACTTGACGTCTCAACCCAGTAATGTGCAAGGTCAATCTATAATTCTTTTATAACTTAGCTGTAATATAGATTTGTAATATAGTGTAAAATAGATCTTATTATTTTCTTATGTTTAATGTAGCACAGTTTAATTGTTCACCTTGCATTGATTGTTGTTATTTTGACAATAAAGACGTCACTCTTTTTAGTTCTAACCAGCTCTGCACTATTCTGCTTTCTAATTCCGTAGTGTGTTTACTTTTGATAAAAATAAAACTGATTAAGAAATATTGCACCAGCTTCAAAAAAAGCACGTCGACATTTCTTAATTGACAGATTTTTTTCAAACGCATTTGCTTTGCACGGGTATTCCTATTATTATAGTTACAATAATACTGTTCCTAGTATTTTATTTCATCCTTCTCTCATTTTCAAAATTATGCACTTTCCAAAATTTTAAGATTGCATGTTGCACAGTATAAATAATCATTTCAACCGAAGAAGTAGTAAATAAACTTAATTTCCTTTCCTATTTATAATGAAAAACTTGTAAATAAATGATAAAAATCTTAGCTGATTATTAAACATTAAAACTTATACAAATACTGTATTATTTTATTTAAAATTTTGCTTTCAAGTTTGCCTTTTCATACAACACTGTATTCTGAGATAAAAAAAATGGTTTAACGATAAAATTAAAAGACCCTCACTTTTTACTTTAAAGATTAATTAAGTTGTAAGTCTAAAATTTAATTTTAGTAACACATGTACGAAACGTTCGATTTTCGATCCTATAGTATGCTCCCAGTATTCAATTATTTCGCAGAGCAGAAAACTATCTTTTCCACATCGTTGCGCATGCTCACTTAGGGCAAAAATATTTTCTGTACCACCGAGCTTAAAAATAACTTTTACGTGGGGGTATTGTTTCTCAGATCAAAAATTAACTTTATTTGTTACAAAAAATATTTTTTAATTTTGCAGAACTCGTCAAAAACTGTCTACTTTCCGCACTTGTTACATAATATACGATTACAAAATTTATTAAGATTTTATATACTTGGAATTTATTTTTTCCAATTTGAAAATAATAGAATATCTGAACAGCAGTAGCTTGCTAATACTTTAATTCCTAATAAAAACAATTCATTTATTTAACAAATGTAGAATAGAGTAATGATGAGACAAAATGAACTATTTATCTTTAAAACTAAATGTAAATATGATGTTTGCCTGGAATAAGAGATACTTTTTCCGTCGATTCTAAATATTTGATTAATTTTGAAATTTTGAATGTCAAAGTTGATAAAAAAGTAAAGATCAAATCCATTTCAGATCATTATATTTTTTGTAACCTTTATAACTTTTGATCTAATTGAGATATTTGAAATTTAATTCCTAACTCTAGCGAGGTCAGTCCTCTTTCGAAATCCGCCGAAAAATTAAACAAAATGTGGAAATTAACCAAATGGCGGTTTTTCTCAAAATATTAAAATTCGATTTCCTCAAAAAACGCCACATTTTTATTTTTTGCCATTTTTGTATTAAATTTGGACTTATATGATGAAGACATCGTGTGAGTTTTATGCAGTCAGAACCATTTTTGTGGTCACGAGAATTATTTTTCGAAAAATTGAATTGCCGAATTTTTCCTACAAACAACGAATTAATCGACAAATTCTAAAAGAAAGCTCTTGTTCATTTTAAAATGCTTAACAATAAATATCTCGTACCCTTTTGTGATATCTTGCATCTTTCGCGAGAAAAATTAAAAAATTCAATATTTCAACATTTTATTTTTTGGATAAATTCTTTTTTTTTTTTTTATCCAATATTTAAAACAATTCGTGCTTATATAAAGAAGGCTCGTACGTTTTATGTAGGGAAAATTGTTTTTTTGTTTGACGAGCATTTTTTCGAAAATTGAATGTTTTAATTTTTCTTCTTGATTTCTTAATATTTCTTTATAAAAAAGTAAGAAATATTTTTATAGAGGTTTTAAAAATGTGTAATATTTTTTCCTAACATTTAGTCGAATCTGTCGTTTGTTTTTGAAAGAGGACAATTAACCTCACCAGAGTCAGGAAAGAAATTCTTAATATCCTAATTAAGAAAAAATCTATGAAAAAATGTGTAACCTCTCATTTCTTTTGAAAAACAAAATGTAATAATTGTTTATTTTGATCAATTTTCCGAATTTTGTAGTAAATGGTTTTAAGCCTTTTTCAAACACTTCTTTCTAGTCCAAATGTCAAAACATTTGTATTTTTGTCAAAAAATACAAAAATAGTCAACATTTTTTTTGCTAACTGATTAAAATCAGTTTATATTCAATTTTATAAATTTGTTACGAAGAAATTTGTATTTTTCTAAAAAAAACACTACAATAATTAATTTTTTCAAATCTGATTTCAGAACGAAACAGTTCACGTATAAGAAAAGAAATGTATTATATTGAAAAAAATCTGAATCGATCAAAGATTTTATTAATGTTAATAATAATATATTTTAATTATTTTACTGAATTTCACTAATATTTTATTCTTTTAATATTTAACAGTTGGGTAATCTGAAATATTAGAAAAGTCCAAAATAAAAACTAATATAATTAACATAAAAAATATATTATGTTAAATAAATTATGTTTAATCAATAAATTATATGTGTTTATAAACATTTTTTATTGAAATTGGTCATTTTTCGAGCTAGAAAAGGGAAAGGGGAAGTTCTGTCATGCCCTCCCCATTTTCCAACTCGAAAAATACCAATAATTGCTATTTTTGGTAATTTGATAACTATTTTTTGGAATTGACCTTAAAAATGTTATTTTTCTATTTTTTGGGAAAATGCGAAGCTTTTTGGGTCTTCAACGAATGGTATTTCTTGTTTAGATTAGAAAGTAGATTTTCCAAAACGTTCCAAACCATTCACTCAAAAATTCGGAAAAGTCATCAAAGTAAACAATTACCCAAAATATTTAATAGACAAATGATTTTGTGAATTGAAGTTGCACTATCTTTTTGATCTGAACCTCTATAGAAAATATTTTTTAAACCAGTTCTTTTTATATAGGCGAAACTTTCAAATATAATTGTATTATGAAATCACTCAAAATCAGTCATTTAGGAAAACTTATTGGTAAGTATCGTTAATTTGTCACAGAGAAATTAGAATTGAAATAAGCATTGTCCAAAATCGCATACCATTCAAAAACTTATTTTTCTGGATCCTAATAAAAAATTGTAGGTTGTCTTATTAAGGATTTTCTAGTTGTATAGTCAAATTCAAAATTATAGAAATTAAATATTGAGAAACCCAAGCGTAAATAATAATTAAATAGTTGTGAACAATTGTTTATTTAAATGTAGTTATGTAATATATTATATATATAAATATATATATAATATATTAATAAAAATGTGAAGAATAAAATGGCAGAGAACTTTTTTCAAAGAACCTTTTTTTTCAATTTTATAAACAACTTTAAGGACTAAATAATTTGGAACATGACGGTGCACCTCGAGCATCTTTAAGGGCCCTAGAAATCATCCATTAATCGAAATTTATAAACTGAGGCCAAACGGAAAAACCATTTTATGTAATGGTTTATTCAATTATTGACCTGAAAAGGGAGTACAAAACTTGTCTACATCCGTTTTTGCTTTCTTGACTTACCCTGCATGTTACCTAGCATGTTGGAGGAAGAGGATCTGCTCGGTTCTGCTTTTGGGCGAACCTACCGGCAATACGAAAAACTATCATCCTTCAGGA
>CAKNWT010295764.1:1652-16285 GCA_932066315.1 Andricus coriarius | reverse complement strand
GTACAAATTAACAAAAGTGCATATTTCTTCATTTTTTGAAATATTATGTTTCGACGGAAAATTTTTTTTTCGCACTTTTTTCTCGCCTTAGGTTATTTACTTCCATAAACTTGACCCAAAAAAATTGAAAATTTTTTTTTCTATTTTTCACGGTTCTTGTGCAAACGGATTTTTACGGATCTTGTGTAAAAATGGGTCATGTTTCAGGATCAATAAAAAATAGAAAAATAAATTTGATTTAAACTTAAAAATATGTACGTGTTTCCTTAGCTTGTTAAAAAGCGAATCAAACAATACAAAAACGGAAAACGTGTTTTTTTTTGGCAAGTTTAGGTTCAAATAAACGAAAATGCAGTTTTCGTTATTTTTTAAAATATTATATTTTGACGAAAACAATTTTTTGTTACGTTTTTTCGTCTACAGTTATTCACTTTTATGAACTTAAAAAAAAATGTCCATGCACAAAAAATTGAAAAAATTAGAATATTATTAGTCGACTTGTCCAATGGTGAGAAATTGAAAAAAAAAATTTTTATTTTTCATAATGGTACAAAGAAACTGCGGAATTTTGTCTTTCAACACCTGGTTAGATCAGGCGTTAGAGTTTCGAGTTTGCAACCGGAAAGTCCGGGCTCGATTCCTGCTGCCGATATTTTTTGCCATTTTTTTTATTGCAATTGGCTATTAAATATATTCAAATCATCCTGGAATATTAATTTTCAACCTTTTTTTTCATATAGAAAAATTCCTTTTGCATTTTTTGTTGTTGAAAAACATCACTCATTACTCTAATTTGATAATGTGAATATTATGATAATAATATAAAATGTTTCATATTTATTTTTTGTAGGGTTTCCTAGCCACGGAAGGGTAAGTAAGATAAATTAGGGGAAATTAGTGGTGGGGGGGCGAAGTGGGGGGTAGGGTAATGTAGCTGGAATAGGGGTGGGAAAGTATGGGGGGGGGGGGGGTTGACAGACTTCATTAACTAATTTTTGAATATTTATTTTATTCTTATAATACTATTTTTATATATTATATTTTTATCTCATATAAAAATAATAACTAAAATACTAATGTCCATTTTGAATGAAGAAAAATGAGAGTAATCTATAAAAAAAAATTTCTTAGATTAAATTTTGTAAAGGTAAAAACCTCAATTTTTTCATATGGAAAAAATGATTAAAATTTAATATTTTGGCTCCATGTAAATTGAATAGTGAGTCGCAATAAAAAAAATTGAATGATAAAAAAGGGGAATAAAAATACCAGCATCAGGATTCGAGCCCGGACTTTCCGGTTACGAACTCGGAACGCTACAGTCTGATTCAACCGAGAGATGAAAGGCTAGCATTGCGGTCCATTTTTCGAAGTCAAACGCTTCTATTTTATACTTTTAAATTATTATGCGTTTGAATGATTTAAGTTCTTAATCGCCTTGAAAAATGTTTGCGAACCGGGAAAAAACGGCTACCTGATTATTTTTTATTTTAATATTAATAAACTCTTATAAAAACAAAATATAAACTAGAGCGGTTCAAATTTATACCTATAAACATTTAAATTTTTTGTGATCTGCCCCCTCCCCCTACACAATTTATTCATTTTCTGAAAAAAGAAATTTCGTATTTTTATCTTCAAATCCGTCAACATTAACGCGTGCACCGGGCCTTTTAAAAAGGCCTTGTGACGAGTGGGTCACGTGACTGGCTTCCTACCTTACCGACCCTTTTTTTATTTGTAAACTTATTTTCACAAGAATAGACACATCGAGTTGAAAATTTGGGATAATAAATAAGAAGCACTAAGAAACGCGGCTCTGGTCCTAAATTTTTATAATTATGAAAAAAGTTTATTTTGTAAATAATTTTTTTTTGCTTTTTTCATAATTATAAAAATTTAGGACCAGAGCTGCGTTTCTTAGTGCTCCCTATTCATTATCCCAAATTTTAAACTCGATGTGGCTATTCATGTGAAGATAAGTTTACAAATAAAAAAAGTGGCGGTAAGGTAGGAAGCCGGTCACGTGACTCACTCGTCGCATGGCTGGTTTTCGAAAAATGAAAAGAAGTAGTACTTTTTATTATTTTTTTGTGAATTTAAGCTTACTCATCTCTTAAGGAATGTTCAAAGAATAATTTACACTCAATAACTTTAATTTTGAGCCCCCTAAACCACTTTTATTGTGCCCGGCAAATTCCCCAAAAAATCCAAAATAGCAGTTTTATGCATAATTCAAGCTAAAGACGGTATTTTTATTTTATTTTTTCAACATTAATGGGTTTTATTCAATAAGTGATAAGTTTTTAAATATTTTTCAAGTGAGTTTTAATTGCTTGAACAATTATTATTAATTTACACAATATTTCCCGCTGTAAAGCGTGAAGTTATTATTTTTTGGGATGCATGATACGGTTGATGAATTTCAAAACTAATGTTTCTTTTTTAACATATTTGGTAATTATGTAAACAATGTAAATTTGTTTAAGTAATTGTTTCTCCCATAAGTCGTAAAAAGTTATTATTTTCTTGAGTTGATGACACAATTAGCAAATTTTGTTAACGAAATTTGACAATTATTTGAACAATTTCCATTTGTTTAAACCATTTTTCTCCCTATGAATCTTGAGAAGTTACTATTTTCTGGAATTAATGATGCAGCCAATGAATGTTAAGAGTGATATTTTTTGTAGAAGATAGGTTGCAATTATTTAAACAATTAATGATTCACCTGCGACTTTTCATAGGAAAAGTGGGAACAATTCTAGTTTTTTGGAATCTCTTACAATATGTCACTTATTATTCAGTATTTTTTATGTCAGAACATACACCTTAATTTTTAAAACAATTTGTATTGTTTTAAATAATTTTTATTCAGTTTCGTTATTGATAGTTATTTTTTCAGGTCGATTTCAGTGAAATAAACAAATACTGATTAATAAACAAGTGATTTCAATTTTCTAAATAATTGCAAATATGTTGAAGCAAAAAATATTATTTTTTACATTTATCAAATATATCATTCATCCCCAAAAATAGTAACTTTGAATGATTTATTGGAACACATATTGTTTAAACAAATAATGATTTGTTTAAGCAATTGAAGATTAGTTTTATTTGTCCGGAAATTTGTACTTTTGGTTTAAAAAAGTACAAAATACACGCCTGTAATTATTTTAACTCATTTATTGTAACTCATTGAGGCACATTAGAAATAATAGTTTCAGTAAAATTGCTTTTTTATATGTATTTTTTGTAGGTTTTTATTTTTTGTTTTGATCGAAATAAAAATTATCAAAGAAAAAATATGTTTACAAAAAATAATAACTGTATGATTGCTAAAAATAAAATTAGTATTTAGAAACTTTAATCGAATAAGTTACTTTTGTTAAATAAACAATTTTAATCTGAATTATTTTTTTCTAAAATACCCTTATATATCTCACTGAAAATTGGCAGCAATTGAAAATGATTCTTTCAGCCTTTATGCATACAATATTTTAGGGTACCTAAAATGTACCAATTCCAACCAAATGTACCAATAAAATGTACCTAAAATTTTTAATATCTGAATTACCTCATCGCCATTTTAATATTTGTTGTTCAATCTAAATTATTGCTTAAAAAATTACAATGATGTACGAAAAATTTGTAAATATTTATGAAAAAATATATTTAGCTGTTTTTAGTCTCTTATAAACTTCATTTTATAAGACGACTTTAAAATCCCGAAAAATAAAATTCCCGACTCTGTAAAATTCCCGAATTGGGAAATTCCGGAATAATAAAATTTCTGAATAATAAAATTTTCGAATAATAAAATTCCCGAATAATAAAATTCTCGAATAATTAAATTCCCGAACAGGTTATAATATTACCGAATTGGAAATTCCCGAACATTGATATTCCCGATGGAAAACAATTTTGATAATTTCCTAGATAGACATTTCTTGTGATTTTTTTAAAATTCTCTGGCATTCTTCGGGACAAATCTCAAAATATTTAGAAATATTTTTAATTCTTTACAGTTCTCGGAAATCACCTTAAATTATTCAACATAAACTCTTTGAAATTTACCATTAAAGTTTAGGAATGTATCTTGAAGTTTTACAAATTCTTGAGAATTCGCAATCAACTCTTTGGCATTCACCACAAATTCTCTGGAATTTTTTAAAGAATTTTATGGCATTCTTTGAAATTCCTCAGGAATTCTTTAGTATTATTTGGAATTAATCTAAAATATTTATATTTCATTTAAATTATTTACAGCCCTCGGAATTCGTCTTAAATTATTTGAATTCATTGATTTGTTTGGAATTCACCTTCATTTTTATTATATCCTTGAAATTTCTAAGAATTTGCTAGAAATTCCATGGAATTCACTACGAATTCTATGGAATTCACAATTAAATCTCAGAAATTTACCCTAAATTCTTTGGAATTCGTTAGAATTCACAATTAACTTTTCGAAGTTTACCACAAATTTTTAAAAATTCTTTGGAATTCACAATAAATTCCTTGGAATTTTTCGAAATCAGTTTCAAAATATTCATAATTCCTTTTAATTGTTTAAATACCTTCAAATTCACTTTAAATTATTTGAACTCATTGATTTGTTTTTAATTCACCTTCGGTTTTTTTGTAAATTCCCTTGAATTTTCTCTTATTTACCTTAAATTATTGATAATTTTTTAGAATTCACTATAAAATCCTATGGAATTCACTATGAATTCTTTAGAATCCACAATTAACTCTTCGGAATTCACCAAAAATGTATTGAAATTCATTGGGATTCATCATGAATTCTTTGGAATTCTTCGTTTAAAGTTCTCGGAATGTACTTAAAATTTTAATTTATTAAATTAATTGCAATTCACCTTCAATTTTTCTAATTCGCTCACATTTATTTTGATTTACTTTGAATTATTTGGAATTCACTAGAAATCCTATGGGATTCTTCGGAAATAATCTCAAAAGATTTATAATTCCTTTCAAATCTTTAAAGTCCTTATGGAAATCACCCTAAAATATTTTAATTTATTGATTTGTATCAGATTTATAATTTACATTGAATTCTTTGGAATTCTTTAGAATTCACAATGAACTCTTTGGAACTCACTATGAATTCCTTGGAATTTACAATTAAATCTTTGGAATTCAACCTGAATTCTTTGGAATTCTTTAGAATTGACTATTAATTCGTGAAAATCACGAATAAAGCATTAGAAGTCACTACAAATGAATTGGAATTCACTTTATTGTCTTCAGAATTCTTTTGCTATTATTTGAATTCATTGATTTATTTGCAATTCACCATTAATGTTTATGATTCGCTTGAATTTTTTTAATTGAACTGGGATTCTTTGGAATTCTTTAGAATTCACTAGAAATTCTTTGTGTTTCACCATGAATTCTTTGGAATTTACAATTCAATTTTTTCAAATTACAAATAACACTTTAAAATTCCACATTAATTTTATGGAATTCACAGTGAACTCTTCGGGATTCACTACAAATTCATTAGAATTCTTTATGAAATCTTTGAGATTCATCGTAAATTCTTTTGCATTCTTCCGAACAAATCTCAAAATATTAAGAAATATTTTTAATTCTTTACAGTCCTTGGAAATCACCTTGAATTATTCAACATTAGTTCTTTGGAATTCATAATTAAATTTTAGGAACTCACCTGGAATTCTTTGGAATTCGCAATTTAATCTTCGGTATTCATTGAGATTACAGAAAATTTGTGGAAACTTTGAACAATTTTGGATATTCTGAATTTCCCTAAACTTAAATTTTTTTAAATTTTCCAAACTGTAAATTAAAAAATATATAAGTTTACCACAAATTTCGAAAATTTAACAAATTTTTAAAGATTTGTTTATTTTGTTTTGTTTAATAATTTATTTCTTAATCAGTATATTATTATTTAACTGATCTTCCCTTTTGTTTGCATAAAATCAGTTGAAATATCGTTTATAGTCAATAAAAACCTTCTTATCAAAATGATTGTGCGAATTATTGATTCCTTTATTGATTGCAATTTGTCACTTTTTATTAACATCAGTTTTGTAGTCTTCTTTTCCCATTATTAGTTATGTTCATTGCTCCTTAATCTTTCATTTTCATTAAAACCGTGAAGAAGGAGAATGCTTTCTGGATGCACTGAAAAATAATTAATTTCTTTTATTTATAAAATAATAATTATCTATTATTCTTTAATTATTTTATGTAATTTAAACATTAAAATTAAAAAGTGAGGTAAATATAAATTTTTATAATTTTCTTACCATACTGCATGTTTGCAACTTCTAACCATTAATAATGTAAAAAGTTTCTGGGTTTTCAATGGTATCCGGTACAACTGCGAATGAGAATTAAAGTCACAATTTTTTGATAAATATGATCATAGATTGGGACATTTTAAAAAAATTCTTTAGAATTTGTATGCAAATTTTTAAGTAAAAATTCTAAAAGAAAAATTCCTTACAGAAAGTTGACAATGTTTTTACGGGCATCTATTATTTTTGAATCTCATCCGAAAGAAGAAAAATACAATTTGTGAATACAATATTTTGGAAATTCATAAAATTTTCCCTTTGGGCTAAAAAGGTACGGAAATTTTTGTGTTTGTACAGTTTTTAATATTAAACAAAAATTAAAAATTGTGAATGAGATAAATTTATTTTTATATATTATTATTTAATATTAAACGATTTTATTGTTTTTTCTTTGATTCAAACAATCAAGTGATTTCATGTTCGACATTACTGCAGTTTAAAAACAAATTCAATTGAGTAAATTAAGCGAAATATTTTTTGAACATTTTCCAAAAAAGTTTAATATGTACTTACACTTTTGTTTTTATTTCTAATTTTTTCATTGTTCTTTACTACTAATTTGATAAATTTGTTTAATATTGATTTTTTTTACAACTCTAATGCTTCGAGTAATCGGATTTTCGGTGTACACTAGATTGCAAGATTGCATGGGATTGCAAAAGATTGCAAAATATTGTTTGAGTTTGCAAATAAAATCCTTGAAATCTTTTGAAATTCCTTAAAATCTCTTGAAATCTGTGAAATCGCTAAGATCCCGTGAAATTCAATGAAATCTAATTTATTTTCCAAATTACTCTAGAAATCCCTTGAAATATTTTAAAATCCAACAAAAATCTTTTAAATCCTTTGAAATCTCTGGAAAAAATAAAAATCTTTTTATCAAAAAGTATAAATTATTTGAAATCCCTTGAATATACTTAAAAGTAAAAACTTATTAATTAAAGTTCTCTTTTGAAAAACCGTTCATATCTCTAGAAATCTTTTAAATCCTTTGAACTTTTTGGGGATTTAATAAAATCCTTGAAATCTTGTGAAATTCCTTGAAATACCTTAAATTCCTTGAAATATGTGAAATCACTAAGAATCTCGTGAAATTTAATAAAATTTCACTTAATGTTTTCCAAAGTTCTCTAGGAATCCCTTGAAATCTTTTGAAAACGTGAAAACCTGTTTAAAAAAGTATAAAACATTTAAAAGCCCTTGAATATCATTTAAATTAAACTTATATATTAAAATTTTCTTTTAAAAAACCGTCTAAATCTCTAGAAATCTTTGAAATCCCTCGAAATCTTTGGAGATTTAATAAAATCCTTCAATCTTTTGGAATTCCTTGAAATACCTCAAAATCCCTTGAAATCTGGGAAATCGCTGAAAATCCCGTGAAATTCAATAAAATTTCATTTATTTCACACACGACCGAAAAACCCTCTTTTTACCCCTGATAAGCGGGGCAAAAGTAGCATATTTTTCCCGAAAACTAGTTTTGCGGGAAAAAAGTAAAATTAGCGGGGCAAAAATAAAGTTTAGCGGGACAAAAGTAAAATTAAGCGGGGCAAAAGTAATTTTTTACTACAAATTTCAAAAAATTTGGAAATTTGGAATTTTTTTTTTAATTTTCAAAAAATCTCCTAAGAACGCGAAGTTGTTTCGACCCCGCTTTTTATGACCAGAAAGTGGACTTTCAGTCGAGAGTGGAACAAAATACTATATGCAACACGAGGCAAAAGTATATATTTCCCTAAGGTGATTATACTGCCCTTACGAGAATATTTTTCCCTCGGGTGCTTACTGCCCTCACTTCGCTCGGGCAGTAAACGCACCCTCTGGAACAATATTCTCGTTCGGGCAGTAAACTCACCCGCGGGAAAAATCTTCTACTTTTGCCCCTTGTTACGTAATGTACTATTATTTGCCAAAGTTCTCTAGAAATCCCTTAAAATATTTTGAAATCCTACAAAATTCTTTGAAATCTCTTGAAATTGTTTATATCTCTTGATATCCTTTATAATCCCTTAAAATCCCTTGAAGTCCTTCGAGAACTTAAAAATCCATTTAAAAGAGTATAAATCATTTGAAACCGCTTGAATATAATATAAATTAAACTTATTCGTTAAAGTGGTCTTTAAAAAAACCGTTCGAATCCCTAGAAATCGTAGAAATCCCTTGAAATCCTCGGAGAACTAATACAATATTAGGATCTGGTAAAATTTCTTGAAATCCCTTGAAATCTTTGGAAGCTCTACAAAATTCTTTGAAATCCTTGGAGTTCATTGAAAAACGTAAAAATCCTCTAAATCGGAAATGTTTCGAAATTCCTTCAAAAACATCACGTATAAATTTTATAAATTCGTTTTAAAAGCCTTAAGATCACTTAAAGCTTCCTGGTATGTTTTGCAATCTGTCAAATTTCGTGAGATTTTGATTAAATTTGTCGAAATCGCTTAAAATCAATAAAAATTCTCTGGAATTTAAAATAAATTAAACTTATTCATTACAGTTCTCGGAAAAAACGTTTAAATCTCTATGAATCTTTGAAATTCTCTAATCTTGTGAAATTTTTGGAAATACCTTATAATTTTTGAAAATTCTAGGAATTACTTCAAATTTAATTTATTTTACAAAGATCAGTGAAAATATCTTGAAATTTTTGTAAGTGCCACAAAATTATTTTAAATTCCTTGAAATTGTTTAAATTTCTTAAAATGCTTTGGAATTCCTTAAAATATTCCGAAATGCTGGTAAATCTTCAAAATCCTGTGAATCCCTTTAAATGTTTTAAAATTTCTTGAAATCCGTCGAACTATTTTTTAAATCATTTGAAAAGTTATAAAATCTTTTTAAATTAGTTGAAATATTTGGAAAATCCTTAAAATCAGTGGAAGTCCCTTAAAATTTGTTGAAATCCTTTAAAGTCCCTAACAACATCAAATTATGAAGTTGATGATGAAATGAATAATAAATCATAAAAAATTGGTTAAATTCGAATAAAATAATGTTTGTAAGTGTTTAAAATGTGGTGAAATTTTTATAAAATCTGATGCAATCGCTTAAAATCTATGGACGTTCTCTGGTATTCCTTTAGATTCTTTAAAATTAGTAAAAATTCTACGTCAAATAAATATATAAATCGTTCATTTGCACTTTCTCTATTTTTTGCATAAACTCTTGAAATATTTAAACATTCTTTATTTCTATACTGATTTTCAAGAATCTCAAAAAAATTATAAACAATATTTTTTCTCGAGAAGGGATTATGAGGCATTTTCACTCCATATTTTAATAGTTGCTTGAAAAATATGCAATTTATTTAAGTAAATCAAATATGACATGTTATTCTCTTTTTAATTTAGGATTTGATTGTAATAATTAAGGTAAAATGGAGAAAGTAGATAAATCAATTCAGCAAACTTACAGTTTCCAAATCCAACATTTATACATTTATTTCAACGTATTGTATTGTTTTTTAACGTAATATAGTTTTTAATGGATCGTATGACCGGATTAATTTCTAAACGAAATAACTTCCTTAAAGTAGATCAAATTTTCTCAGACTGCACACTGAATTTGAAAACGTCGTTATCGCATTATTGATGATATAATGCCGGAGCAATTTTCAAATCAATAAACCTACTTTTTCGCTACCCCACAATAAAATCCAATTATCGATGAAAAAATAAATTCTCTGCACTTTTATTATTTTAATGTCAGGGATATGGAATTCCAAATTATAAGGCAGGTCATATAATAATGCAACGATAATTATTGACAATAACTGTAATAAAACTTTTTTGATGAAACGTTTTCGACGTATATTTTCTTCTTGCTTCAGTTTGTTACACTCTTCTGAGCTTTATTCCTACCAGTCCTTTAGAAAAGATAAAATAAAATATGAGTTTATAGAAGTCTCATAAAAATTGCATTTGTGTTGAAAATCTAAGTATTTTCTAAAAGAATTGTTTGTCATCTGTACTTTCAAAATGATTGAAAACAATACTTGGATCAGTTTTCCGAAAACAAAAATTCTCCTTCTCATTTTATTTGTTGTCAGACTTGTAATTTCAAGTGAAACTGAAATCACAGCTAAATTTGTAAAAGAATTTTATCAGGAAAAGGGTGCATCTCAATATGTTAGTTTTGGTTGTTTGAACAATGATGGTAGGCCAAAGATGATTTGCAATATATATTTTATAAATAATTTTTTTGCGTAAAACAAATTTGTTGTTCTATCTTATTCAAATTTATTCAGAAAAAAAGGATCTCTCTCCTCTCACTCTACTGGGATACGAACACTAGATCAACTGATTTCCGGTCAGGTGCTCTAACCAATTGAGCTACAGAGAGATCAGAGATAGATACTATTTTTCTTATATATATTAATTTAGCAAGGTGTTACACAATCAATATTCGAGTAGGAATCTGTATTATAATCGGAGATGGTAATTTTTAATCGGTTGAGAAATCCAATCACACATACTGTGAATAACGGAAATCTACAATATCGATCAAATTTAAATCATCTAATACAGACAAATTATTTCGTCTTTACAGACTAGATGGAGATATAAATTAAAATTTATTAAAATCCACACTTATTCAGAAAAAAAGGATCTCTCTCCTCTCACTTTACTGGGATACGAACACCAGTTCAACTTATTTCCGGTCAGGTGCTCTAACCAATTGAGCTACAGAGAGATCAGAGATAAATAGATATCTATCTTATTTTAGAATGTAACAAAATACAAAATTGACAGTTTTGATTTGTTATAATTTTCGCTCTTCCGGTGTTCAGAATGGGAAAATATATTTCTGTTATATCGATTTTATCTAATTATTATTATTTTTATAATTATAATTTTTAATTTAGAGAGAGTGAGGTGGTTCTTAGCACTCGATGCCAGGACCTCCTACGTTAATATTTCCGAAAATCTTGACATGAAGACTATTTTGAAAGTGAATTATTACAAGCTGGGTGTACTTTTGGATTTGGATTGTCATAATAGCGACATCATTTTCCAACAGGTAAATATTTCATCTTTGTATTTTTTTTATTTTAAAAAGGAATTTTACAGACGGGAGTACTGAACATTTTATTTTTCTCAAATATAGTTCACCGAAAATAATTTGCCTTATAATGAGTCATATTTTTGGTTAATACTTACCAAAGATGAAGAAATACCTTTGAACTCTCTTCGTGATCTGCCTTTGACAATTGCAACTGAAATGACATTAGCTCTTCGTAAAAATGATTCTTATATAATGTACGATGTTTACAATCCCAGTTATCGTCACGGAGGAAAATTAAATGTCACATACATGGGTTTGTGGAAAAATCAAAAAGGTCTCAAGATTGATCTCAATCAATACAAATATAGTCGACGGGGGAATTTACATGGACTTTCCTTAAATTTTTCAGTAGTGGTAGTGGCAGCTCTACAAATTTAATTCCGCACTGTTACAATTGTGGTTAATAAATTTATTATTTAATAAAAAATTAAATTATTTTCATAGGTAAATCACGAACCAAGGCCGGATTTTCATACGTACTTGACAACTCCTATCGATAGACATTTAGACAATATGCATAGATTTAATTATAACCTGGTTCGTCAATTGAGGGACTATTATAATTTTTCGTAAGTTTAAGTATCATTACAGTTTCATTTATATTAATTTTAATTAAGTTCGTCACACTTATTTAAAGAGGTAAGCTTATAATTTCATATTAATTTGATATGTTCTTTCCCCTTCTCTTAAATTATTTAAGGCGCTTCGTCAGGCTTGAATTTTAGCCCATGTATTACAAATCACAAGTTTCCTCCTACACGGGTGAATTGCTGGATGTAATATTTAAACAACATAATCTCAATGGCATAATACACAAAAAAAGAAGCCTTCATTTTTTGAAAACTGGCCTTGTTTTTGTTATTTTTTAATTAATCGATAATGTGTAGGATGTTGAAGCATGAGATTTTTCGACGACACTTGACCCCGGGTGGTCCGTCGCAACTCACCCGACCTTCCTATTGTTAGAGTGTTACACGATTCGAGACGGTTGAACGAAATTAATAATTATTAAAATATTAAGAAATTGCATTTTAATATGCTGCATTAGATTCCTTACATAATGACGAGACGATTAAAAAAAGATAGAAAAAATCGGTTAACCCGTTCAATTTCTGTTGGGAGTTTTGGTAATTTTGCATTTTATTTAAGATTACCTTCAATATTGAGAATATTGACCCATTTTCCTACACCTTTTTTTCCATTTTTTTCTTAAATTATATCATTTTCAAATTGTATCACCTAATAAAAATATCATCGATTCAAGTTTTGCGCAATTTTAGAGATTGTAACAGTGTTCATTGTTGGCTTCAAAATGTATCTTTGTAGGTGGGAAATTCAATCATTTATTTGAAAATACCACTATTTTATTGAAAATTTGTTTATTTTTCTGGATATTACAACTATTTGGTTGTAAATGCAACTGTTTGGTCGAAACTTACTTTTTTTTGTAGTAAATTGAAATATTTGCTTGAAAATTATTTTTTATGTTCAAAATTTTTCCTTTCTGGTTTAAAAGTCAACTGCTTTCTAAAAGGTTAGACTTTTTAGGTAGGAGATAAAATATATTTCGATTTGAAATCTTAGATATTTAAAGCGTTTCATATTTGATTCAATATGGTATAAATAAACAAAGGGAGAAAATGAGACATTTTTTAATTATTATTTGCTATCTTCGAATCAATGACGTAATTAATCCCATTCTCGAAAAAAATGTCGAAGTATCCAAAGAATATAAATAATGTACGGGATATCGAATCTAGTTGTTATAAACAAATTATATATTTAAAAAATGTCAATATATTGACAATTTTGCTTGCAAAGTATATTTGTGAGTTGAAATTGCTTCATTTTATCAACAGGATCAGGTTTGATCACGAACATTTGTTGTATAGTATAATTTGTTTATTAGATAAACAAATCAGGTAAACGAATTCATAGTTTAGGCGGTTTTTGGCAGAAAATTATCGTTTTTCTTTCTCAGTACTTTTAAATTATATGAGTGGTAATGTGTAGTGATTAAGATTGGTCATTCGATATTATTTGTTTATTTTATAAACGAATTTCATAAAAAATGCATTGTTTGGTGATTTATAGACAGAAAGTAATAGTTTTTTTTCTTATCGTCTTCAAATTACACAAGTGGTGAGGTTTATTCAGGATGAATTGTCAATCGATATTATTTGTTTTTGTTATAAACAAATTTGATAAGAAAATGCATAGTTTGATCATTTGAAGATAGAAAGTGATCGTTTTTCTTTCTACTTGTCTGCAAATTACATAAGTAGTGCTATTTGGTGACAAAGAATTGTCAATCGATATTATTATTTTTTTTTTATAAACAATTGAAAAAAATGCGTGTGGTCATTTATAGACAGAGAGTAATACTTTTTCTTTCTAATCGTCTTAAGATTACAAAAGTGGTGATGTCTAGTAATGACGAATTGTCAATCCACATTAATTGTTTATGTCACAAACAAATTTAAGAAACAATGCATAGTTTGACCATTTATAGGTAGAAAGTGATCGTTTTCTTTCTAATTGTCTTCAAAGTGTCTCCAAAGTGGAGCCAACATAAATTTGAAATGGATCCTCAAATTATTGAAATGATGGACAAGTACAACTTCGAAGCTAATTCTTCTGGAACATCACAAAACATTTCCAGTGATATAATTAGAAGGCAATAACAAAAAACGATCACTTTCTAATTATAAATGGTCAAACTATGCATTTGTTTATTAAATTTGTTTATGAAAGAAATAAATAATATTGATTGACAATTCTTCGTCACTAAATATCACCGTTTATGTAATTTGAAGACGATTAGAAAGAAAAACGAACACTTTCTAATTATAAATGGTCAAAAAATGCATTTGTTTATTAAATTTGTTTATGACAGAAATAAATAATATTGATTGACAATTTTCTGTCACTAAATATCACCGTTTATGTAATTTGAAGACGATTAGAAAGAAAAACGAACACTTTCTAATTATAAATGGTCAAACTATGCATTTCTGTATCACATTTGTGTATGACATAAACAAATAATATCGATTGACAAGTTTTCGTCACTAAACGTCACCACTAATGTAATTTGAGGACGATTAGAAAAAACGATTACCTTCTGCCAATAAATGACGGAACTGTGCATTTCTTTATAAGATTTGTTTATAAAATAAACAAAATATACCATTCAACAAATTTTCATGATGAAACATGATCCTG
>CAKNWT010295759.1:0-19849 GCA_932066315.1 Andricus coriarius | reverse complement strand
TGGAGGAATTTCCACGCTATGATAAAGAAACTTCTGTAAATCATGTACAACGCTCCCGAATAATATAAGA
Source organism: Andricus coriarius (assembly GCA_932066315.1). Classification (NCBI taxonomy): domain Eukaryota; kingdom Metazoa; phylum Arthropoda; class Insecta; order Hymenoptera; family Cynipidae; genus Andricus; species Andricus coriarius. The sequence continues at coordinate 19,779 of CAKNWT010295759.1, read as the reverse complement.
TTTTCTGTAAAATCTATAACGAAATGTTGGAAAAGAAACAGAGTTCTGTTTCTAAAGGAAAGGTAATTAGTGCGCGCAAAGCACACATAATTTTATATTATTTTTAAAAAGTAGACCATGCAAAAGTTTAAAGTATTTAAAATTAAATAATTCAAAATTTCAATGTTAGAAAATTTCAAATAAAAAATTGTCCAATGTTTTTATTTGCTTCCTACAAATTTATAAGCCCGCTTATTAATAAAATGTTACAATAACAAATTTCGATGAAACGGGGACCAGATATTATTTTGTACGGCCGTGGCGTACTCGTACTTCAACTTTATAGCCCAGATTTTTTTCTCAATTTAGTTTAGTTGTTAGCGATAGAACGCGTTAAACGTAGTTTAGGTGGTTCGAAACCCGTCACAGCGTTTTCGATTTTTAATAGCGTTAATATTGTTAAAAGCGTGCGACTATATCGTATGTAATGTATCGTAATTTAATGTAATTGTTTAAGTTAAATTGTGTATATGTACCAACAATACGCTTATGAATTGTATGATATGTGTGAGCATGTGTTTGTCAGTAGTGGATTTACCCAGAATCTGTTTGTAGCAAGAATGTTTTTTTTCTTGCTGGCGCAAGAGAGACTACGATCGAAACTGTACCTAACAGTTCGTCTGATTTTACCTAACTGGCAGGTGATCTTTATTATCTCGTTGTATTATTTCTTACTGAATCACGAATTAAATTTTAATGAATTCATATTAGTAATTCATATTTTCACATTAAATATTACCCTATTTCATTTTACATAACTGAAAGTGAAATTTTAATATAATGCCGTAATGTCCTCCGTTTACCGAACTAAATTATGTAAATTTTAACACACAAATTTTCTCCGTGTAATCATTCCCTGTAATCTATAGATAATTTTAAGAAAATTCAATTAAAAGTCACAATAGTACTCTATGAATTCAGTGACAATGATTTGCTATAAGTTTAGCTGAATGCACTTGCCTTCACCATGCATTTTTTATAATAAAATTAGTTTGAGGAAACAGCTAAATTTACGTGAAATTCAGTTAAATTGAAACTTCTTTATATATAAACTTGACTTTATTTATTTATGAACAGTAGAATAATTTTCATTAAAACCTTACAATTCTTATCACAGCGACTGCTTCATACAATATGGAGTCAAGTTCGGGTGAGTCTGCATAAAAAATCAAGTTTCAGTTGTTCTTTGTATGGAATCAAGTCTATTTTAATCGATTTTAAATATAAAAAATAGACTCCCAGATGAAAAGTTTATGTATAGCCTATGGATAGTTTATGGATAATGTAAAAATTACGTCTAATATGACAAACTATATATGCTATAACGCATTATCACATATATTTTTCGATGCTTTATATATAATTTTCCGTTTATACATGAACTATCGATAAATTATACATAATTTTTTCACCTGGGCTTGATTCCATATACAAAATAACTGAAACCTGATTCTTCATACGACCTCACCCGAACTTGATTACACATTGTGTGGAGCAGTCGATATTAGAAAATCATCTGCTATCTTGTAGTTCCACGCCTTCATTCTATACTGCTCCATTTATATCCAGGACTTGAAGCTATATACAGGGACCGGACGCGACGGAGAGCTGTACACCGCCTAAACTGGACATGGAGCAGTATGGAGTTCAGAGTTTCATATTGATATAAAGTTTCATCGGAAAATTTCCAAATATTTCTTCTATCTAATCAAACATTATATTAAATATCAATAAAATTTTGATCATACATATCAACATCAATACACAGTAATACAAAAATCTGAATTTCAGTAAAAAAAGTAGGTTGAATTTCAGATGTAACCAAAAGGATCATTCGCCGGTTGAAAGTCAACTGATGATTGTAATATGACATCCAGTTACTCGCTTGGTTGAAAATCAACCGCTTTATGCACGTAAAATGAAATTTTTAGGTTAATTTAAGACGCAAATATTGTTGACATCCCGTGAAAGCTTCACTTAATGTTTTTGGAGCTTATAACATATCATACTCATAAAATATGACAAAAATGATAAAAATAAGTTAAGGAAATTTATTTCCCGTAAAAACTTGAACTTTTCTTTACTTCTATGATAATGTATTCCTTGGAATTCGTCTTAGCTTTAAGTCATAAAAAACTTTTCACAAACGACGCTCATGTCCAACACATAGATTTAAACAGGCGTCGATCTACACTGGCTTTTTATAATTTCTGGATGTCAACCATTTTTAAAATACTTTTTTTTATTTAAGTAAGAATGTTCCACGAACGACTTAAATATACACATCTCCAACTTACCGAGATCTACAGGTCAATCGACATTTTTACTAAGTGTTCGCGCATCGCATTTCGCGCACGCATTTCTGCTAGCCCAAATGAATTTCAGCTCGCACGACTGAAAATCATTCGAAAGCTAATATACCTACCAGTTGTTCATTGTATTATTTCATATTTCAGACAGAGACACGGTATTTGAGACCAATTTATAGTTGAAATTAATTGACTTACTTAATTTAAGTTAAAAATGAAATTCAGTTATTATTAAAATTCAGATTCTTGTATTACTGTGTAGATGTCATATTAGATGTCATATATATTCCATATACTACATTTTGTACCATTTTGGACGATTTTAAAGTATTTCTAAATATCCAAGATGCGTGGAGAAGTATTCTGAAAGCATGCAGAGGGAGGATTTGGATACCCTGTGTTTATTACGAGATCGCCCGGCATGCGTATTTCCTTCACGTTTACACCGCTCGATCTCCCATCCTAAACATGCAAATTCTCCTGAAACGAGCGGACAGCAAAATGAAGGGATGCAACTCTCGATTAATCATCGGTTTCTCGGACGTGTCCGGCGGGATTCTCAGTACGTCTTCGGACGAAGCACCGCCGCACCACACCGATCTTCCAATGCTAGTGTTTCGATGTGTTCAAATGTGTGAGGTATCACTTACAGAAATACATGCGCACGCACGAGATACTCATTCGAGATCGGAAAGAACTTAGCGGGGGATGCAAGAAAAATACTCCAGAGCAATTTTATCTCGACGGTTTAAGTAAGCACGTAAATGTGAGCTTATTGAGAGACAGGGTCAATCATGGGAAACAGGGTCGACGCCAATTGCAGACTATGTGGAGCACTCTAATGTCTTCGGAATCCTTTCAACGTACAACATCCTCGGAATATTTTCTACCTATAGATTCAGATACCCTTTGGGGCTTAAAATTATTATACAAGATTTGAACCAGAATTTATTCTGGTTGAAATTCTGCTCTTATTCTCTCCCAAATTTCAGTGACGACACCTACCCCGAGTCGAAATTTTTCCCCTACTTTGAACCTGTAACTCCTACCTTAGTAGGCGCTGGGAGCAGTAAAGTAGCAGCTATTTCAATGTAACACAGACCCTACTTTAACGCTTAAAATGTCCAAAAATTTCACTTTTTCCACGAGTAGCCTCAAAGTAGGGTCTGTATTTGAAGCACATTAGACCCTCTTGACCATTAGACTATTAGACTTAGAGCGTGTAAGCAAGTTCTCTAATCTCACGCCTATGTGGATGAAATTGCGGTACACCTAACCACAGCTATAAGTTTATATCAACAATCACTATATTATATGTACCAAATTTCTAATTTCTTACTGCCAGTATTGAATTCTCCATGAACCTAATTTAAAACTTATTTAATAGTGATAGAAAATCACACAAAAAATTATGAGTATTAAATATTTATTATTGTTAAAAACAAATATTATAAGCATATTAAAACAGAATAGACATATTCCCACTGAGAGAAATTTGTTTTTGTACTAACTTAAGTGGTAGTCACGTAAATATAGTAATATTTCTCTAGGAAAATGTTTTAGAAACTCTCAGTTATTATTGTTTAGTAGCAAACATTATTAAGAAAATTTTTAAAGTGGTACTATTCCTCAGAAAAAAAATGATTCTTTGTACGAAATCATCTTTCATGCACATAAACCGTAATACTTTAATAGGAAAATTAAGAAATAATTAGTCACTTTAAATTATTTTTGTTAAATGTATTTTTAATTTTGGTATAATCTTTGTTATTGAGTATAAAAAACAATAATAATTGAGAATTTTTTACACAATTGCTTCTGGATTATCACCATTCACCAAGAGGTAAAATTCTAGCTTTGACAATTTTTTATAAAATTTGTTATCAAACAATAAAAATTAATAAGAGTTTCTCACATATTTTTATATCGAAATATTAATTTTATAAATATTATAATTTTTTGTGATTCTCAATCAGTTTGAAAGTAATCATAAATTGGTTTTATGAGAAGAATATCTACATATGACATTAAAAAATGCGCAATTCCATTAATTATTTATAAAAATGTTTATAACAGCGAATTGATTGCTAATATTTACTTATTTTCCACGATGAATATTATTCTCATACAAATATTTAGCACTCTCAGTTAAGAGAAAATATTTTTATGTTCCTTAAGTGTAACTGCAGGCATTATGATGTCCATTGAGTTGATTTCAAGTAAGTAACAAATATTTGTTAGTTAATGATTATTTTGTAGTTCATGTTACAGAAAAGAGGTTACATAGCATCAAAGTAGAGTCTTAAATTCGAATACTGTAGGCTAAAAAGATTTTAAAAAAGGGCCAGCATTAAAGAAGAGGTAAAACGAAGTCATAGTTGCGTCTTCAGTTTGACAACCATAGGTTGTAAAGGTTCACAATATGGTCAGAGAAGTTTTACAGCGTCAAAGCAGGTTCTTGAGTTACACAAATGTAGGAGTTCAAAGTTGAAAGTAGGGGCTATAGGTTTAAATAGCGTCCACGGACATTATGGAACATTATGGAACCAAAGAAATATCGTTGACAACAAATTTGTAAAATTTACATTCTGAAGATGTGTGAAATTTATGTTTTATTAAAACTGTTTCTTTGCGTGATCAATCTGAATTGCTGCACTACTCAGACTACCAATGGTTCCTCAATTTATAGAACCAAAAAGTTCACAAATTTAAGAAAATGGAATATCCATGTTATAAGGTGTGAACCTGTCTCAAATAAAAATACAATTCTTTATTTTAGTTATGATTTGTCCATGAATTAATTAATCTGCTCGAATCGATAGACAGCTTATATTTTTTTCCGCTTCAAATTAGATTATTATATAAGTATTTGTAGTTTCAAAGTAGGGGCTGATTTTCGACTCGGATATACCTTTGTTTTTACCCAGTTGATATAAAATAACACTTTGTTTTTTATAGTGATTGCTTTTTTATGAAGTTTTGCTTAAGTAAGTTCTTTTTTACTGTATATAGGTTTAGCATGTCATAGTGTTAAACTTTTTCAAGACTCTATAAGTACATTGTAAAGTGTTATTGTACAATATTACATGACAATAGCTCTACAGCTTTAGCTGCTATAAGATAATCACTAATCACAGTTCCTCGGTTTGTCATTTGTCATTCATTTGCCTTTCTTACCTTAAAGAAAGAGTATGCATGCAGGTAAATACACACTATATTGGTCTCTTAGTAGGAGCACTCATTAATCAAGCCTATTCCTTTGAAGTGATTCTTGGAAACGTTTTTTAAGTGCAGAGTATGAATTAGGTCTAGGAGGTTCTTTCATCAAGCATACTCTTACTTATAATGAAAACAAAAATTGTCTGACGTATTTCCTATCTGCGAAAGTGCTACTGTGATTATCTCGAAAGAAATAGATTATGAATAACTTATCGCTAAAATTAATATTGCAGATTGATAAATTTATTCAGAAACTTAATCTTTCAAATAGCTTTATTGATAATAATCTGTGGAGTATTTCATCATGAAAAACTTTATACGTATTTCTACTTCTGCAGAAAAAACTCCTTTTATCACCCTTCAAGGTGTAGACTTCCTTGTAATTTTCCCTCCAATGTTTCTTTCGAACTGCCTTTTTATTTACGCAAATTTATGCTTTCCTCATTTCTATACAATTTACAACACATACCGAGAAACGCACTTGCAAGAAAAAGCGTAACGTGAATATGGATCGAATATGAATGAAATAATTTCAGGCGCTATTTTTTCTAGTTTGTAGCAGCTTTCTTTGAGATATACAAAAATAATATTTCCGTTACAACTATAATGCGTCAGCCTTGTTCTTTTTAAACGACTATGAGGTATTCCATTCCACTCAAGGAAATATTTTTATCGATTTTGAAATTATTTTCAAACTGTTATTACTCAGAGTACAGAATTCATTAGAACAGAGATTTCTCGAAGGAAAGAAAAGTTTTTTTTTTAATTATACATGAAGTATAGTTTTTAGAATAATTAACACGTATGGAATAAAACTACGGACAAAAGAAAATGATAGAAAATATCAAGATTTAAAGAAAATCAATACCTTCTCGATAAATTGTTTAAACTTTGGCTGCTGAATTTTCTGCATTTCATTTAGTGTGGTTCAATTAAGTGAGTTTAAATATTTACATTCCTTCAATAATTATAATACATTTTTTAAACGAAAAGAATTTTTTCCAAACAAATTTGTTCTCGTTTCTTGAATCAAAATATGCATAGAAAAAAATTAGCATCCTTGTGTAATACAAGTTTAAGAAAATTATAAACTGTAAATAAATAATATACACTCAGAGCAAAAGTTGGCTTGAAACAAGAGGGATTAATTTTCCTGGTTTATACATTTTCCACAGTTCCATTGATTATTAAATTTTTATAAAAATATCTCAGTTTAAATCGAAGCACAATCTGGTCATGTTTCAACATTTTTAGAGGAGTCACGTTAGACGTTAAAAATGAAAAATCTTTCAACCCGGGGGCTTTCCACCGATTTTAATGAAACCTTTTGCATTGCGCAGCTGAATGTGTATAATGAAAAGTTAAACAAAAATTGTTGTGCGCTAATTATTATTTAGTTATTTAAACCAATAATTGTGAATTATTGGGTTTTTCAGAGAGGAAGGCGGTGAATTATACTTTTTTGTGTAAAATAGGCAATCAAAGAAATGAGGAAAACAGTTATACCAAAAAAATATATATTCTTTCGTTAATGTAAGTGTTAAATAAATTGTTTCCCAAACTTCTGACGGACAGTCGCGCCAGCAGCGCCGCAAAGCCATGAGTATGGAAACTATCCATCCTCTTCAAAAACGTTTTCTTTCTTCAAATGGAATTTTTGACAGGAAAAGGTGGCACAGTTCATCATTAGTTTCATTCTTATTTATATTTGACGTTCATTTTAGGATTCTAGATATAAAGAACAATCAGAGAAATTTCTTTGACAATTCTGAATTCCTGTACTAACACTACAAACATGTACTTTTTCTTTGCGAAGAAGTTCCACTTCTTTACGAAATAAATAAACAATGTATTTAACTTAATTTTTATCAATGATTAGAGTACTACTTTTATTCATAAATCCAGGGAAAGAGAAGCGGTAATAGATTAATTTTCACTGACACGAAACTTAAATTTGAAGCAAAAGTTATTGAAATTTCATAAAATTGACTCTGAAACCTGTTTCAATTGCTTGTACATAAAATATTATTGGCGATTGAATAAATTTCACTGTGGTTTACATAAATTTTATAAACATGCATTGAAAATGAAGTGACATTTTTTATTAAATCTAATAAACCTAAATGAAAATATGAACAAAATTTAAAAATAATTATTAAATTAAATTTAGAAGCTTTGTATGTGATATATTTTTGTATCGATTATTACATTTTTTGAAGTTACATGTACAACATTGGTTTTACTTTGTCATTTCGAAAGAAGTAATTTCAGAGAACTGTTCTTAAAAAAGTTTCACTATTTAGATTGAATATCCATAGGATATTCATTAAGAGATGTTCAATAAGAGTAAGGGATTGTTCCAATTCTTTTTTAGTGTTCCTTTTTGTGGTATATTTTCGAAAGGTTTTTTGTAAGGTATAAATGCACTTTGACTCTTATCTTATTCACTTATGATCAGTGCTTTCAGGTTGACAGTACTTTTTGGTCAGCCATCTTTAATTCACTTTGTTCAATTTTTGTAAAATTATTGATTAATTTTAATTGACTATTATTGCCTACTCAATTATATAACAATTTTAATTAATTATTACATTTTTAAGCGCTTTCTTCTGTATGAAGCACCCCGCCCGAAATGGGTTTTCATGATTATTTCTGAAAAGGTGCATCGGGCAAAAAGGAAATTTCGCAGGCAACTTGTACATTAAGTATACATAAAAAAATATAGTATTCAGTTTTTCTTTGTCGGCCATACTTTCCGAGATATCCACCCTAGGAGTAGGGGGTGAGATTGACAAAGTGGGTCTCACACTCCTGTCGTAGCTCATATCTCCAAATGAGATGGTTTTTCGATAGAAATGCATTGAACTTAAGTTATAGAGCGGAAAATTCTGTATAATTTCCATAACGTGCACTTTTATCCAGAAACAACCCCATTTCGAGATATGCGTTATGAAAGAAGCGTACGACGCGCGCGGTACCACTCCCCCCCACTCCCAGGATGAAAATCTCGGAAGAAATGGCCGACAAAGAAAACGTGAATACCATACTTTCTTATGCATATTTTATGTACAAATTGTCTGCAAAAATTCATTTTTCACCTATGCACCCTTTTTGAAATAATCCTCAAAAACCATTTTTGGGGGGTGCTTTCCACGATTTAAGGGTGTTTTCACCCTTCATACCAGTTCGAAATTATTTTTTATTAGCTACTTAGGCCTTAAGGAATATGCATGCCGAATATGAATCATTTATTATTATTTTTTTTTCAAAGTTTATAAATGTTAAAATTTGTTAGTCCGCCATTTTGAATTTTTTTCCCCTCAAATTCACAATCAGCAGCCTCCATATATATGTAGACAGTGCTTTTGTTGCTCTAGGACCTAATTTATCCAAGTTAGTCAAGTTTTTAATCGATTTTTGGAAATTTACAAAAAAAACATGGATTTTCAAATTAGCGCACAAGATTTTTTGTTTAACTTTTCATTACACACATTCAGCTGTGCAATGTAAAAAGTTTCATCAAAATCGGTCGAAAGTCCACGGGTTGAAAGGTTTAAACCTTAGTTGACTCCTCTATTTAGAAGACCTCGTTTAGTTTATAGTTCAAAAAGATAATGATCTAGAAGAAGTCTCCATGTTTTAGAGTTAAGAATTTCGCCCTGTCATCCGAAGCTGCTATTTTCAAAATTTGTTTATCAACGTTTATTTAAATTATAATAAATACCTATCTTTGCATAATATTTTTTATAAAATATCACTTCATCCTTAATGTTAATTTACCTCACTATAAAATGAGAGGATATTGTAAAAAGCTGAAGATAGAATCAAGTAAATTATTATAAAATACTCATTTTTCCCATGTTTCAAAATATTGTCACAACTTTCGTAATTTTTTTTTTAAATTCTTATTAATTGTTCACGTCATACAATAGTCCAGAAATTGATTTTAGCGGACAAATTAGGTCACAGGTAGAATTTTTGAAGTGATTTTAAAGTTCCTTTTTTCCAAACCTTGTGCGTGAAATTCCGTACGGATCCCTAGAAGCCGATTCCCCATTTTAATTTTGTGTAAAATGTTTTGTGAATGCCGAATAATTAATTAAGGAAGACTTAATTTTGAGTCTATCTAAAAATAAAAATGCTCTAGCTCTAATAGAACCAACATTATGCCCTTTTAAATATGACCCTTTTTCATGAAATGTTGTTTAACATCAATTTTATAAACAAAATTTCTCGTTTTTCAATAGAACTCATTTCCTCGGCGTTTTAGGTGAAAGTTGCCACTGATTTATTTAAAAAAGACTTAATTTTAAGTAAATGTAAAAAATGCTCTAGCTGTAATAGAACCAAAATTATGGCCTTCTGAATATGGCCCTTTTTGATAAAATTTTTTTCAACTTCAATTTTTTAAATAAAATTTATCGTTTTCAAAAAGAACTCATTTCCCGAGCAATTCAGGAAAAAGTGGCCACCAGTTTGTTTAAGGGACACCTAAGTTTTAGCAAATCTAAAAAAAAATAATGCTCTAGCTAGCTCTAATCGCATCAAAATTATGGCCTTCTAAATATAATCCTTTTGTAATGAAATTATGTTAATCATCATAAGTTTTATTTCAAAAATTGATGTTGAACAAAATTTCATAAAAAAGGGCCATATTCAGAAGGCCATAATTTTGGTTCTATTACAGCTAGAGCATTGTTTTTTTAGATCTACCCAAAATTAAATCTTTTTTAACCCAAAAACGGTACACTGGTGCAAATTAGCACCGGAAAATTTATTATTTTGCTGGTATTTACGCAGGCACAGCTGAAGCGGCTTATCCCCACTATATTAAATATATATGTAAATATGCGTAATATATTCCAGTTGTTATTTATATGTTCAATATGTTAAATATTTATTATCAACATTGCAAAAAAGAAATTTGCACCAGTGTACATTTAGTAAGGGCCAGAAACGAGTGTACCATTTGCGGGTTAAATAACTTACTGGCAAGTTTCACCTAAAACGCTAAGGAAATGAGTTATTTTCAAAAACGTGAAATTTTATTCATAAAATTGTTGTTTAACAACATTTCATAAAAAAGGGTCATATTCAAAAGGCCATCATTTTGGTTCTATTAGAGCTAGAGCAATGTTTTTTTTTAGATCGAGTCAAAATTAAGTCTTCTTCAATTAATTATTTGGCAATTTTTACCAGATATCCATAGGAAATAAGTTATTTCCCCAAAACTATATATATATATGTATATATTTTTTTTTCATTCAAATTATTCGCTTAAAATCGACTTCTTTGGACCATAACTCCCAAACTTTTAGAGATAGAACATTAAATGTTTTTTCGTTTTGAAGACAATTTTAAGCACATTTATTTTTTTGAGGTGTTTGGGACATACGGTGAACTGGAATAAGGCAATTTTCAAAAAACTGCTTTTTTCCAACTTTTTTTACCATTTTTCAAAAATATTAGAGGGTTTCAGTTTTCATAAGATGTTCAGCACCTATAGCCCTTTTTGGATGCCAAACTGAATGGTTTGAGCTAATGAAATTCCACGTTTAACTTATTTTCATCAAAATACGTTGATTAACCTCTTTAATAAAAGAAAAAAAAAGAGTTTCCTGAAAAAGGACACAAGCGATTTTTTTCTTTTTGGGCTCAAAATGATCGTGGGGCATCCCAAAAGTATATTCAGAAAAAAACCGGCAGATGCAAAGCCCTTTTGGGTTGAAGTCAGTCGAGGCACACCGCGACGAGTATTTCTTTTTATTATACCACAAAATTACACCCAAGACAAATTCCTTGATCACTTAGTTGTATATTTTCATTCTCTACAGGCAGGGAACTTTCGTGTCCAAGGGATAAATTATAAAAACTATTGATAATATTGAACTTTCATCGCAAACTAGGAAAAAGTCCAATAAAACGGTGCGTATTATAATTAGTATCCATCGACGTAACTGGTAATAACTTTAATAGTTCAGAACAAAACTAAATGAATGGACAACAAAAATATAAATAAGAACGGAATAAAACAATTTGCCAAAATATTTTATTATCCCTTTTCTTTTAAAACTTTAGAAGCCATTTTGTGTAATAAACTATCATCCTCACGAAAATTTTGTTCCTTTAAAGGTAATACAAAGTAAAGTTTTTCCGATAAATAACTTTAGTTCATATACGCAGATATCAAAATCAGCAAATATAATTTTTTAACGTTTTTATATTTATTTAACATTTTTTAGTGTTTTATTGTTATTCTATTAGGTAATTATTATTTGTCTTTTTTTATTGTTGAACATTTTATTGCATTGCCTTATATTATTAAATAATAAACCTTAGTTAGAGGAATAGGGAAATTGTATTAAGATGTGAAAATCTTTCAGAAGTGCTAGAAATCTAACTCAAACAACAAAATACAATTGGGATAAATTTTATTTTTTTAAAAGTGCCGTGAATTTCGAGAGTCGCCCATATACGTGTTGATTGGTTTTTAATGAGCTTGATCTCATGCAAGCGAAATTTGATAACGTAACGAATATTAACAAAATGACAGGAACAATAAGTTTCAATGTAAACAGAATAATTTCAGTTGCTGAAGGGCATTGCAGTTGCGTTAACATATAAGGGTTCCATTCATAAGAGTGAATGCTCGTAAACGAGGAGGTCCAAAAGGGGCGCTTAACTTTCTATCTTGTCGTAAAGTCGGCCTTGCAACCACGCGGACTTACGCTCTCGCTGGACCAGAATGTGTGTTTTACTTGTGAGAAAGAAAAAGAGGAGAATAAGGACCAAGATGAGCAATGGTTCCACAAGTTTAGTTCTTCAGAGGCGCCTGAAAGCAGGCGCATCATTGGTTATTGCTCGTTCGTCGCCCCTCATCGGCCCTTTTTTTCTGAGGTATAAATTCACCTGCACTTTTCGCCTCGTTATGGCTCTATTCATACCACCGTAGGTCCACCATGAGAGAGAAAATCTTCTGTCTCAGTAGAAGTTCAATTATTACTTGTATGGTGATAGAAATCAACAATTGAAATTGCAGGGGATGCCTAATCTCATAAAGGAGAAACTTAATTGCATCTTTATGGTCTTCGAGTACCATTTTGATGCTTGATCAATACTTTCACTTTCATACAAAAACTCGTAATTACTTTATATTTGAAAATAAAGTCTAGTAAGGTTTACGACCTAATTGTATTTCGCTCACAACGTATAATGGCTTAATGTTGCACTAAATGTTCTAAACAATATTTTCATTTATTCTATTTAAACGTTATTTATGTATTTTATTGTTTTGTAAAAGAGGACACTACCAACGTCGAAATAAGTTGAAAAGGAAAGTTTGATCGATTCCATTCACCTCTTTCCAGTTTCGAACTTCACTCTGTAATTGTATGTTACAAGTCAACAAGTTTGCCGTTGAAATTGCGAAATCGATTGTGAGTCCTGACTACAGTGATGCAGTTCATAATGCGTGTATTGTAAAATTTACATTATATTCTCGTGTCTTGAGTGTATGTGAAAATTAATTATTTCATGCTCTGCACTTAACATGGTTTATTTTACATATGAAAGGAAAAAATATAATTAAATGTAACGATTAGTTAAACTGACTTTGACTAATGAATTCAACTAATGAATTATACAATTAAATTGTAGAATTTAATTAAGGCTCCACTTAGAAACCTTTTGCTTATTGTTGAAGTATGTCATCAAGTTTCCGTGATTCATACATAATAAACGAAATTCCCAAACCACTAATTTTTCGTGATTCATATATATTCCATTCTTTTGCATATCATCAAAGTATGAAACATCAAAACTGCAATCTCTAAATATGTATCCAACCAAGAAATTTACTTTAAAAGCTAAAACTTCAATAGGTAACAAACTGCTCTTTCGCGGATGCAACTTTGCTTTTTCAGATGAGTTTTGTATAATTACAGATAATTCTATAATCTACATGTAATTGCAGCAAGAAATCTTGTGCGATAGAAATTGTATGCAATTATCATTACTGATGGCGATGCTTAATTGGAAAAAGTGTTTAACGAGTGCTTAGGTGGCAATATATTTGTGAAACCATGTTTTTTCAAATCAATTCTGTAATTTTTTCTTGGCATAAAACTCGTTTAGTAGTTAGAATGAATGCAACACCTTTAACTTATCCGTATATCCGCAGATTATTTATAACCAGTGCATAAAATATATTAATTTGCAAATTGCGTAAGAATGTTCGAAAACTGGTTTCGTTTAGGGAATTCCAGACTTAAGGGACACCTTGTAGAGTTACATAGATGATCTTATGTGAGCGTATATTTTTCAGAAGATGGCCATCGAGAAGTGAGAAAGCCGAGAGGCCAGGGCCCGCAGGTACGATCCGAGCAAGCTCTCAAGTGGAAGACCCGAAGACGGGTTCGTTACGAGGCCATAAACGTGCGTTAAAGACCATAAGGATGCGCAGCTTAATCACTTAAGAACTAATCGGGCCAAAACTCGCGGAACACAAACCTCAGTCTACTCGTACTATCCGGAGCGTATCATTGACCCTTTCGCGAAAAATCATTTCGTCTGCCTACAACAAAAGCCCTCGAGTCATCCATTCCTTGAAACCTGATATTTTTGATTTTTCGGTTTCAAATGCCACTTTAGCCTCTTCAAAGAAAATTATGCGTCTTGCGGTTTACAAATGAAAGCTTATAAACACTGCAGTCTGTATACAGGGTGGTCACTGGACCAGGAAAACGAGCACATGACAGAAAAAAAAGGAGATGACAGTGAATTTATTTTCTGACTTGTGATTTTTTTAGCTCTTAGTTTTAGTTGATAAACCTATCTAAAGATTGAACGAGTTCGTTCTGTAATTCTATCAATTAGAGGTGTGCAGTCGTTTTTTCGAATTTTAAATACAAATTTAGATTAAAATTATACTCCTTTTTTTGGGTGAAATGAATGCATCCAAAAGTCAAGTCGAATCTTCGAAATTCAACTTATTCTAATATTGAAAAAAAAACGAATTTAATTTAATAATTATGTAAGGAAATAAAGCCGGTTTGATGTGCAGTTAGATTTTTTCTATTTCGAAACATCCAATGTTGCAAGCATGTCAAACTTGCATGAAAAATTTGTTAAAAAAAACACTGCACACCTTTGTTACAGTTTGAAGCACTTTTAATTTGAATTCTTGAATTAATAGGACTAATTGTAAAATTGTTTAATTTTTAAGGCTTGAGATTGAGAAATGTAATTCTTATGTCTACATTTTTTGTTGTTTAATTCGAAAGTTTAATAATTTGAAATAGTATAATTTCGTAAATATGCAGTTAAAATACAACACTTTTAGATTAAAATATATACAAAATTGTTTGTTTTTCAAATTTAAATTTCTCAAAATTGTATAGCTTATCATTCAAGCCCTGATTAGTTAAAGAATGTTCAATTTAAAAAATTGTTATTTGAACACATACATAGATTTAACAACTCGTTTAACAAATTTATTTCAGATCACAAATAAAATCTTGGAAAGAATGAAAATGATATTGCCTTAAGCCTTAACGCATTTATGGTGCCAAAAATCAGGTCTCTGGAAAAAAATGTTTTCTATACTTTTCAGAATTTAAATAATATTATCGGTAATTCCTATGAAGGAGAAAGTATTATTTTGTATAAAAAACGTTATAAAATAATTATTTTGACAATAGCTTTTATAATTGAATTTTTTCTTACTGTTGTTACAAAAGTGGAAACAGTAGAGTTGTACAGAATATTTTCTTTGAAAAAATATGCCACCATTTTTCAAAATCCAACCATTTTTCAAACATTGATCAGAAGCGATAGTACGAAAATGTTTAATTGCAAAAAGCACTGTTAAAAAATTGTTTTTTGTCAGTTCAAACCATTTTTCATTAAAAACAATGTTTTTTATTTGAAATTACATCATCCGTATTATTATTTTGATTCTTACAATCATAGAGATACTATTTTTTCAGAGATCTGATTTTTGGTACCACCACCACCTTAAGTTCGCATGCAGTTGGATATTTCTCTATATTACTTCTTCTCTGCTCACTCCTTTATCGGCAACCCGATCGAAGTTCCGAGACTTGCGGAGGAAAGCAAGTTACTGCAACGGAGTAAGAAAATCGAAGAATCCAAGAAAAGCGAATCGCGCCCTTAGTGAAGCTGACAATCGAGCGGGTCAAGAGAAACTGACTAAAGTATAATCAGGTTCCAACGACTGAGTTCGCAGCAGAGTGTAATAACAGTAATCCCTCTCCCTTGGCTCTGCCGGCAATTTGGCCGTTCGCTCAAAAACTCCAAATTATAGAAGCTGCTGTCATTAGCCAAGAAACGGCGCTACATTTGCCGAACCGTGGTACATTTTTTTGGAAACAACTCGATTCACGAAATCAGCGTGCACCACTGACTGCAATACCTGTGTTTAAATGTTCGCAATTAAGTAAAAGACGAACGTTCCTGTCACAACAGAAAAACATTGATTTAATACCCAATACCTGCCTTACTCCTGAGAAAAATTACAGCCTTAAAGTTCGTCACTTGTCAGTTGGCGTTTATCACCTTTCTCTTAATTGAAGACACTTTTTTTTATTTCCCATCCATAACAATCTATATGTAGTTTAGTATAACTAAAGTTAGTGTAGATTCAGTAACTGGAAGGTATTTCAAACATCTTCTAATAGATGCAGAACATTCTTTTGAATTCTAATCAATAATTTTTCCTTAGTTATTTGTTTGACGGCGCCAGAAGTATTTTATAGCCTAGCTCTTCGATAAACTACCCCTTCTTGCGAGATCCCCTCTCGCTTTGTCCTTCAGCCTGGAGCAAAGTCGAACGACGGCACTCACTTCTATCAGTAACCACTCGAGCGACTCGAAAGACCGTTTAAAACTCCATTAAGCGTGCATCCCGACGAGAAAAAATACCTCTTGTTACAAAACTTCAAAATCTTTCACTGTTTGCTCTCATTTCTCTCAAAGGGTGGAACGACTCTTTTTCGCGAAGCTATAATTTTGCGCGTTAGTTATAACACCGATCGTTCCTTGAAATTCTCTTGACTCAATTTGTATTATTAGCGGGGAATTTAATCCTTCAACCCGCCTTCCTTTGAATGTTAGCAGAAAAATAAATATCAATTTTATAAAACACTTGTTGCCTTCTTGAGCATTTCTGTAATTAGAGTCAATAGCTTTTAATTTTTAAAATGTTGTGAAAACAACTTTTCTCTACATCTAAAATATACAAGTTAGGGATTACTAGTTACAATTTCTGCAAAGTAGCGATCATTTTTAGTAAAAACTATATACAGACACCGGAAAACTGACCGCTCACACAAGCTTTGCTATCTATAGACTTTATCTGAGTGAATATTTTACGACTTGCTGGCTAATGATTGTAAGGTATGCATACACCTATAGTTGTACACGCATTTGCTGGTAGGTATTAGAAAAACAATTTCTTCAGTCCCAACGATAAGCATATAAGTACCTATAGAGTCTCTTCTATCGAATATTGAGCAACTACTTGTTGCTCTGTGATTGTTACATCGTTAGACAAAAGTTGAACAATGTACATAGTGCATAAGTTCAGGTAAAGACATAATAATCCAGTGTAAGTAAATTTAATAAAAAGTACTATTAGATACAAAGGAAGACACTGAATGCAAGTGAAACTATAGACTACATGACGGTATCTATTTTATCTGATATTATGTTATGTCGAGTGCAACACCATATAAATTCTTTCTGGCCTCAATCCAAGGATAATTTATAATACTTAGAGATATAAAGTTGTTTCAATTGCAGCATTCGGATGTGCGATAAATCACAGTGAATGAAAAAGATTTAAGAAATCAACTTAGAAGAGCATATCATAGAATATTGTTGCTTAAACGGAAAGTCTATTACAGCGTGAGACTGGGAGTATTGTTGAAACTTTTCTTGTAGGTTGATGCATCATAATTGTGCATATCAGTGTAAAGAGAAAAGATTCCTTAGCTACTGGTATCCATCATTCTTTCTGCTGCCAACGAAAATTATATTTGTTTATTCAAGATTTGAATAAGATATTCACATAGACATTCATAACATTGTTGTAACCCGAAGATAACAATGCGTGTCTTATAATTAGAGGATACACATTTCTCTAGATATAGATGAATTTTTTAATTCAGAATCTTGCCAACATTAGAGTAGTAACAGAAGCCGTAGATTTTGAAACAATAAGTAGAGTTTGAGACGAAGAAAGGATTAAGGGATATTAATTAATTTTGTATTACTTATTAAGCTAGCGACAGAGGAAAAACTGTAGAATATGATAAATTAGAAGTAGAACATGGTAACAAGAGTAATAGATGGACATATATAGGGTATGCAGATGAAAGATAAGGAAAATCAAAATCTGAGTCTTGTACTGTTGATGAAAAAAAGACATAGCTTCACAGTCAATGAAATTATTAAGCAAACCGGAGATATTGAACACATAAGTATAATTATTGATAAAAATGAATTCTAATTGTCAAATTCGGTTCTTGTACTTTCAATGTGTTAAATATATTGCAAACATCTTCTGTCCGTGTTCAGCAATAGTTATGATTGGATCGGGGATACAAATTTCTCATTATGGTACAGCTTTTTCGCATCATGCTTTAGATATTGCATAATATTTAGAAAAAATAAGAATAAAGAAGAATGTACAGATGAACAAAAAAGGGTAAGAACCAGAAGATCAAACATCGACAGTCAGAGATATTCACTACATCACTGAACACCTTTGGAATATCCGAAAACTTCTTGTAACAATCAACTATCTATTGAATTACATAAGACTAACAGTTGCTGAAAAATCACAAGGAACCGAAATGGAAGGCCCACAATTTCAGGCTACCGTAGCTTCCATCGCACTTTTGTTCTTCAAACTCGCTAAACTCGTTTCAGTATGTATAGTAATCATTGCATTCAGTGTCTCCTAAGTAGAGATAGCCACATGGAACGGACTAACCTCTTTCCGTTACGCCGTCTTCTCTTGGTGGCATAGACGGTTCCCAGTTGACTCATGGCTACGGGGTTGTTGGGACCCGACGGGTTCGCCGATGTCGGGGTTGAAGCCGAGGCCGAAGCCGGGGCTGGAGCGGAGGTAGGCGTCATCGTGGGATCAAGTACCGAGGGTTGACTGTGAGTGGCTGTTAAACCAAGCCCGGAAGTTGGAAGATAGCATGCCGATGCAGCAGCTGCTGCTGCTGCTGCCGCCGCTGCAGCAGCCGCAGCCGACACAACGTACTCCGATGGCGTCTGCAGAGAGCCGGTGGTCGTGGTGCCGCAAATCCCGACCAGCCCTGGACCACCACCGCCACTGACGATGCCGCCTCCAGGACCCCCGAGGATCCCCAGCCCCGAATTGGTTCTGTCCAGCGCGTACACCGTGCAGATTTTTACGCTCCTTGCAGCACCGAACGCTGTCTCTTCTGATGTTAGGTCATTCTCCAAGAGACCGATCGACGACCGATAATCAGACTCAGGTCGATAATCAAATAGAGGTCGATCTTGTAGAAGGGATTCGTACTGATATTGCAATGCAGGCAATTGCAAGGTCGTCGAATCCTCGTTCCTCGTCGTTTCGCCAACGAATCAAAGTCACTCACAAAACCAAATAATCCAGGGTCACACAATAAACTTCCAATTCTTTCTCGCCGATTGGAGAATCGAAATGCCACTTTAACTTGAACTTTACTGTCTCACTGATCACCAAAGTCCTACCAATTTTCACCCCTACACTTGCTGATCACTGAACTTTTACTTTCGACAACAACGCGACACTTCTTGAATTTAGTCGATCGCGAATCGCCTAGGAAGAAGTTGATCCTGGAAGACGACGAAACACGATAAAATGCAATTTGGATTATGAATCCCGTACGAGATTCATCACCGGATTGATGGAAAGGCCGATGGGCGGGCGGGTAAAGAGGTAAGGTCACCGCGTCCCTTCCGTCGTACCAGCAACGTGCCAAACGTGTCGGTCGAGACCAAAGATCCCCTCACGAGAAACTCGCCCTTCTCCCTCGCAAACACTCTTTCTCTCTCTATCACTCCCCTCTTGCCCGATCTCAATCTCTACCCTCCTCCTTCGCGGATTCACCCCTCCTTGTCGATTTGCACCTCCCTCTCCTGATTGCTCCCCCTTCCTCTTCTCTCTCCAGTC
>CAKNWT010295751.1:0-13863 GCA_932066315.1 Andricus coriarius | reverse complement strand
ACCATTTTTGACGTGTGCGATGGGGCGTTGTCGTGAAGAAAAATCAGCTTCTCATGTCTTTCTTCATAATCCGGCCTTTTTTCACGCAAAGCACGGCGCAATTTGATTAGTTGTTGGTGGTAGCGGTGAGCATCGACAGTTTCACCAGGTTTTAATAGCTCATAGTAGACGACACCCTGCTGATCCCACCAAACGCACAGCATCGTCTTGCGTCCAAAGCGATTAGGTCTTGAGAAAGAAGTTGATGGTTGTCCGGGATCGACCCACGATTTTCTTCGTTTCGGATTCTCAAAATAAATCCACTTTTCGTCTCCAGTCACCACACGATGCAGAAACGACTTTCTTTTGTGTCTAGAAAGCAAGATTTCACATGTGTTTTGGCGTCGCTCCATCTGCCTATCGTTCAATTCATGGGGTACCCATTTTCCCATTTTTTGGATCTTTCCCATGGCATGTAAACGCATGGAAATGGCCGGTTGAGTAACACCTAACTGTTCGGCAAGCATTTTTTGTGTTTGTGTATCGTCCTCATCCAAAAGAGCCTGTCATTCATGGTCCTCAACTTTTTTGGGCCGATTTTCACGCTTTTTGTCACTCAAGTCAAAATGACCGTCTTTGAACCGGCGAAACCAGTCTCTGGAAGTTGTTTCCGATAAAGCACTGTCACCATAGGCCTTCACAAGCATTCGATGTGATTCGACAGCCGATTTCTTCAAATTGAAGCAAAAAAGTAGAGCTTCCCGCAAGTGCTCCTTTTCTGGCACAAAACTAGACATGATTACTCAAGGAAAAATTTATGTTGTTGTATAAAAAAACTGAATATGTGCACTGATTTACGTAGCCAGGTGTCGAACTCACACAAAAAAAGCATGACGTTTCTATTGTAGCTAAATATGTTCACTACCGCCATTTCTGAGCAAACAGCGGATTTAAGCTTATACACCTGGTACATACTATTGGTAGTTAAAAAAGTTCGCGGCATTTTTTGAGTAAAATAGAGACGCTTAAATCAAAGTATTAAAATCAATTTATTCAATCTAAAGATTACCCATTATTATGACAATGTTTCGCCATTTTTCGTTTAGAGCCATGGTTCCATCAGCAGAGAACTTCTGTGGTTTCTGGTTGAAAAATTGAATTAGGTGGTTTTCACAGATGGTAGTCTGAGGGTGCTAGGTCTGGGCTATACGGTGGATGCATCAAAACTTTCGAGCCAAGCTCTATTCATTTTTGGCGAGTAATGAAAGATGTGTGTGGCCGTATTCTCTGATTCGCTTGTCGTAATCTCTCCAGTTGCTCACAGTTCAGTATCGAATATATTAATTAGTAACTTTTAAATCTAGATGTTGGTCAAAATCGTTATTATATTTTGAAGTAAATGAAGACATCGATTTCTAGAATTTAAATTAAATTTTGCACTTGCAATTCTTTTTTAGTGTTAAAATCTTCTACTGAAGACTTGTCTTTTTTATGTGAAAATTCACCTCTTTTAAGAGAGATTTGATCTTTTTTGGTTAACAATGCAACTCTTTGGTTGAAAATTAATCTGTTTTGGTGGGGGATTTAACAATTTTATGAAAAATTCCTCATTTTTTATTTGCAACGGAAATGTTTTTCGGATGAACATTGAAATATACGGTTGGAAATTCCTGGTTAAAAAAAAATTTATTTTATTGCAATGATAAAGTTTGATATTGTTTTATAGATCATTTTACATCATTTTGACGAACTATTTTGCAGAAAAAGATGCTGCTAAATAGGATTGAAAAAATATATTTCTTCATATTCTGAAACCTACTTAACACATTATTAGTATTTTTAAATAAAAAGTCTTTATCTAACCTATGATCTTCGAGAAATTTTAAATGCGTGAAAGACTTCGCTAAAAAACATGTTTGTCAAAGAGCGATTTTATATTTACTCTTTATACATCAGAATAAGTTCTCTGAGCGTATCAAGGTGAAAGAATATAAATACGTACGTTCTACTTAAAAATAAGTTATCTAAGTTTCTCAATTTAAAATAATTATACACGTGCGGGAATTCAACTTCTACTAATTGAGTTATGTGATACTTATTAAAATAGTACATGTTACCAAGTGGTGAAATTGTTCATATATAGCATTTATGCTGGGAAAGGGAAAACACAAATATCTCAGAACAGTATATATACACGAAACATCAGAATATTAATTAGTTACGCCCATTTTAAATTCTGCGTTAATTATTTCTTTCCACATTTTACAAAAATGAGGATCCTCTATACTCTGGTCTTAACCTTGGACGTTATTTTTAATTCTATTGGTAAGGATGAAATAAATTTATATCAATCTTTCGATGAAAAACAAATTACCAGAGTTACAGCATTTGAAAAATTTAAAAAAAACGAAAATGAAAATTATAAGCCAAACAACGCACAGTATAAAAAAAGCCAGAAGGAAAAAAACGTTGCTTCTGAATACCCTACAAGATTGTCTTACAAACTTTTGGAATTTTCTTAAAAAATCGAAACTTCAAATTTTGACCAAAAAAGGGACACAAATTTGTTATCAGTCATTTTTTGATAGGATACGTAGTTTTTGTTTTAATAATGTAGAATAACATTAACAATGAAAAATAGAATTTTTGGAAGAACGACAAATAAAAGGTTACGCAATCCCGTTCTTTTACTAAACTTTTCACAGTCAAAGGTTTCTAATCAACTCAAATAAAAAAATATCCATTTAATAAATATCTTTTAGATTGACTTGACAAACTTTGAGTCCATAACTTTTGTTGTAACTGACTCATACGAAATAAAATGGAATGATTGATATAGGATTTTACCATTTGTAATACATTTTTAAGATTACAAATTCATAAATCTTTTTTGTTTTTTACAGAAATATTATCAGGTATGCCGCCGAAAACAAGGGACTTTCTAGCAAATTTTGGGACGAGTAACGAAAATGCGAACCATCAAGGTAGCATTAGTACAAATAAACATTGATAACAGAAATGGTGACTCATAAACCGGTTTTATATGAACAGTTGAAAACTATTATTATTCTCTTGAACCAGTAAATACTGTACACGCATGGACCTTATTCTCAATATTTAAAAAACAAAGTTTGAAAAATATAATTTTTTCTTTCAATGCATGCTGTTCCATAAGATATTTCTATAGAAAAGAAATATTTAAAAAAATAGATTAGTCCTCAGGAAAAAATATTATAGGAAAATCAATATAGTCCTATAATGATATTCTTATTAAAAATTTCCTATGATTGTTTTATGATTATAGGAAACACTTTATAGAAAATAATTATAAAGAAAATAATTATCCGATATTATAATAAATCCTACAAACATTTTAAAGAAATTAATGTAAAATGTAGACAAACTACAAAGAAACGGTTTGTTTCAGACCACTCATAATTGTTATTGAAAAATCAAAAATACTTTAGAATCTCTTGAAATCCCATTATACCTTTGGAAATATTTGTAGATCAATTAAAGTCTTGGAAATCTGTAAAAATTCTTAGAAATCTCTCGAAATTGATCAAATCCTCTAAAATTATTGAAATACCTAGAGATCCTATACAATTCCTTAAATGCTCTGAAATTCTTTGAAATCATTAGAAATCCTATCACATTCTTTGATATGATTATTTGGATGTCTTTT
Source organism: Andricus coriarius (assembly GCA_932066315.1). NCBI lineage: Eukaryota > Metazoa > Arthropoda > Insecta > Hymenoptera > Cynipidae > Andricus > Andricus coriarius. The sequence continues at coordinate 10,199 of CAKNWT010295751.1, read as the reverse complement.
GAATCCTTTCAAATATCTTAAAATCTTAAAAATCCTTTGAAACTTGTTTTTTTTTTTCAAAAATATTTCTTGAAGTCTTTGGAAATTCAATTAAAGCCTTAAAATCTTGTGCAATTTCTTGAAATTTGTTAAAATCTATTACAATACTTAAAGTTTTGAAAACCTCTTGAAATGCCATAATATCCTGTCAGAAGCTTTAAAATCTTTGAATGTTCTTCGAAATCTCCTGAAATCCGTTAAAATACCTTTCAATCCCCGGAGACATTTGGAAATCTCTAAAATCCTCTAAAATCCATTGAGATCTTTTAAAATCTTATACCATTCCTTGAAACCCATTGAATTATTATAAGGTCCCTTGAAAACCGTTGAAACTCCTTAAGATTAGCAGGATTGTTTGCAAGTCCGTAGAAACTTTTTGAAATCACATAAAATATGACAAAAATGTTTAGAATATATGGAAATTGTCCGTAATTCCTTGACTTTCCTTGAAATTTGTTAAAATTCATTATTGTATTAAAAATCTTTGAACCCTTTTGGAATCCTGTAAAATTCTGTAAAATTTGGGAAATCCCTTGAAATAATTTGAAATTCTACGTTAAATAAATAAACAAAAAATTCTTTTGCAGTTTCTTCATCCTTTGCATCAATTCTTTCGATGTCTTAAAATTATTTATATCCAAGCTGATTTTCTTCTAATGATTTTCTATAATGGTTTTCTCTAACACATGTGCCCATGAGCCCATTTCCTATCCACATACTCTGCACAGATTGTCCTCTTCATCCATCCAATATCTGCAAGCTCTCACTCCTTCTCCCATTCTAAACCGTACCACCCTATTCCATTTGTCTTCCTTTTTTATTTTTTGCAAATATTCTGGTTCCGTCAACCCTTTGACCATCATATACCATCTACTGCACCGCGAATCCATAATCTTTCTCCATCTCTCTTCTTCTTGTCTTACTAATAGCTCTAATTCTATGTTCTGCCAATACAAAGCCCCTTCTTGTATATCACAAAACCTCCTCATGTTTGTCCTCTCTTCCTCCTATTTCGAATTTCCTCAATTTTCTCTCTCCCCCTTATTCCGAACTTCGCCCAAGCAAACTTGTGCTATTCTACTCCCCTCTCCCCTTTTCAGCTTCTCTTCAAACCTCCAGGCTCTCCTAATTTGTCTAGTTACCATTTTTTCTCTTCCTAATTCTGCCCTTAACATGTATCCTGGGCAACTCCAACTAATCCCCATTACCCATTGCAGAAATCTCTCATGCATGCTTTCCACTTTCCTATCTTGCTTCCATCCCCAGACCTCCACTCCATAACACAACACCGCCTAAACCAGCGCATCAAAAAACCAAACCCGCATTCTCCAATCGTCATTGAACCTTCTCTTTCCTATACCCCATACTTGGCCCATTAATTTAATCGCACATTCGATTCTTTTCCTCATCTGAACCTCGTTTCTCCCTCCTACTTTAAACCAAAAACCTGACCAACAGAATTTCACCACACTTTCCACTATTTGTCCGTTCATCTTCCAAACGTAACCTATTTTGGTCTTTCTACTTCTGAAGCACATCACCTTGGTCTTCCCTACATTCACCGTCAGTTCTTTTGTTCCCACATACTCTTCGAATATTCTCATCACAAAGTTTACCCCCTTCTCATCGTCTGCTAACAATACTACGTCGTCCGCGTATGCTAGAGAGTACAGTTTGCTATTACCCAAAATCGGTCCCCCTTTCCCTTTTTCCTTTAGCTGCTTCTCCAAGTCTGCTAGCAGCATATTAAAGAGTAGCGGACTCAATGGGCATCCTTTCCTTTGACCTCTTCCTGTTCAGAAAACCTCCACTCCCCCCCCCCCTAACTTCACCCAGATTCTGGTTTCATTAAAAATTTCCTTTATCCTCTCTACCGACCCTTCCTCTATTATATCTATAATTTCCTTCTCTTTCTCCCTAAATTCCTGTTAACCAAGTAGTTGAGTACGTAAATGTTATCTATTGTCCTCATCCCTTTTCTAAATCTCGTCTGATTGTGTGGGATACTTTGTTTCTCTTCTATCTGACTCTCTTACCTTTTTCTCAGAACTTCTGCGTATATTTTATAACTCACTGGCATGAGAGTGATCCCTCTGTACTTCTCTACCTTCTTGCCCCCCCCCCCCCTGTCGTGACGAGCGGTACCACGAGCCCTGTCATCTAATAATAACTTAACCGTGGAAATCATACCTCAATGTCTTCCAACTTAACTCACAATATTGACCGTAAGATTGAAAGAGATAAAGAGCAGTTTTCCACCATATATATCTTTCAATCCTGCGGGCTTTTCCATCCGCAAGCTTTATAAATGCACTATAAGAAAAATTGAAGCCTCTGTGTATTGTTTCAGAGTTTAGCTCACAATGTTTTCCTGATGGCGAACATATTCCTAATGTTCCTCGTTTCATACCTCCTCATTCTACTGACAGACGTAATTCTACTGAAAGGACTCTTGCTCCTGCTATACCTCATTCTTCAGCCATACCTTCTTCTTCTGCAGAGCCTCCTCTTCGTACCAGGTCAAAGTCTCCTTCTATCAGGCATCGTCCAGTAATCATATTTGGAATTAGAATCGAAGAACTTGGAAGTATTCGACTTAGTCCCTACCGCAATCTGAGCCGGCAATTCGATGTTCGAAGATACACTTTTCCGGCCAACAAACCAATTCGATTGCGCGGACAAGGGCATAATAACTTTTTCCCTATGCCAACTGAAGAAAGATATGTTTTAACAACGTCGAATGGCGACATCGTAGCAATATTGGAAGGTAATTGTCTCCGGGGAATATATAATTATGATGGAAAAAGGGCAGGGATAAACATGGAAAGTGGCGCGGTTTTCGAATTGACCAAAGAGTTAATTAATGAAACTCCATTAAGCAACAGCCACCCAATCATAAAACATTTTTTAGTAGAGAAATTAAGTTGAGTGTAATATACAGTTCGCAAAAATGTTTTAGGTGAAAAATCAGTATAGACTTATAATAATTTATGTATAAATTTCAAATCGGGGAAATCATCCTATGAGACAGGGTTGTTCACGCGCCTATATTGCGCGTACGTTCTGATACAATTCTTAATTATAAAAATAGAACGGACCGTCTCAACGTAAGAAATATAATTTAATTTCACGAAATTGTCAATCAATTAAAGCTACCTCAAACGTAAATGATTTAGTACCCAAGAACCTGAAATTATAGCCATCGAGTTTATATCCTTCCGAGCAGCGTAAAGACAAAGGAGTAGTGCGGGGGTTCTCACAAGTGTATATTGCGTAATATCAGGAAATGATTATCATGCCACTGACTAATTACGTTTAGGTTTCCTTTACTGACGGTCAAGGCCACGGCAAGCAATACCCGAAGACGGTCATAATTTCAGGTTCCAGTGTATTAGTTGTTCAAAGTTTTAAAGGATCCTTTAGAGGAGACATTATATTAATTTTTCATGTAATCGTTGAATTTCCCTGATACCTATGTAAATCTTAATTTTTTATTTTATTAGTTACGTATTTTTACTCCATTATTATTATAATCCGAAAAAATACCCAATGAAAGATATGTAAAATGTTTAGCTGCAAATGCCTGTATAGAATTTTGAAGATAATAATTCAATATATGTGAATAACCATTTGAGAAATTTAGTTTATTTCTATTTCTATTATCAATCTATTACAATCACTAAGCATTATGAATGAAATGAAAGTACAAACGTTAAATATTTCAGAGAATATATTCATAAATTGTCTTAGGAATACTTTTTTGGAGGCGCTTGCCGCATTCTTGATTAAGATAGAAAAAACGAGGCCATTTTAAATTTCACAAAAAGAAAAGGGTCGTAATGAAACTATAGAGGAGGTTAATGATAGCTTGATAGAAAGTGTAAAGAAAATCGTGAAGCGCAAGGTATCTTCTGATATATCCTTTTCTCATGCCGCACATTCATCAATTTCTTCAATGTCATTTGAATATTACAGTGATAATAAAGAAATGTATGTCGATAAAGAAAATGATGACTTTAATAGAAAGTTTATTAATTATCAGTTTGAATATTAAAAACATTGAATTTTTCAATGGTTTTCCGAAAAAGAAATCATTCTTTTTTGAGGACCCTGACTGGGAACCAAAAACACAAATAAAACTTCCAAAGATAGAAGTAATCACTCCAGCTGTTTGTCGAACTTTAGACAGAGCTTAATTGTCTAATTGGATGGCAATATAAATCGTGTCAAGTACAGTAAAAAGTTTAGGGTACAACATAGGTAATTTAAAATTATAGTTTTCTAAAACATAGCATAGAATGACTTACATTTAATTACAAAATTGGTGAGTGACAAGTCCGTGAAAGCCAAAATGTCAAAAGTCGTTAATGAAAAGTTGAAAGGACACTTGTGGTATCTCTCAGAGGAACTTGTGGCCATGGCATTCTTTGATTCTAGAATTTCACTCGAACAGAAAAGGGCAATGGTGGCTGCGATGAAAACGGTAGAAGGCTCAGACGAACCCGCAAAACATCTTTCAGATAAAAATCTGACAAATTTTGCGAATAATGATATTAAGGATTTTGTTACGTTAAAAGCACTTCGATTTTTCGATATTATGCAATTGAATTCGTGATTCATGAAGACAGATCCTGTTGTCTGGGTTCTTAACAAACACTGTAATTGAGGCTATTACCGTCGTTAGTACATTAAAGTTGTCAACGACGATACAGAAAGAGCCGTGGCTTTGATGCAACGGTTCAACTGGTTGCTGACTAACAATGATAATCAGCTGCAGGCACGTTATTTAGGATTTTAAGCACCTTTAAAAAAAAGAACATTGCATTTTTTAAGACACCTTAATGTACAGACGATACACGTTTACATCTCACGTGCAAAGTTGTTACCTTCAAAGGTGCCCGGTACTCGATTCAAGCTAAGGGTTATTTTTTAAATTTTATTTTCAGATTGAATACGTACTTATTTTGGACAGACTTAAATAAAGTTTGGAAATTTATAGCAATTGAGATAGAATGCCGATAAAATCGCACAAATTCTGATTAGCGTATGGCTTAAAAACTCAACTTTTTCAGCCACGTATCAGATTATTTGTATAGACCTATTATTGATAGAATGTGAAATACAATTAAAAGAGAAATGCAAGCACTGTGATCAAAATAGGTTGTTAATCATAAAGACCCATATATTCATTAATACTTCAACAGGTTATATTTTCTCAGTGAAATTTCGTTGTATGAAGTCCTGTCCGAGAGTCAGTTAGGTCAGAATTGCATTCTTTGAGTTTTATTTAATCTGATAAGTCAATGTGGAGTCTTTTCTTCGAAAAAAATTTTGAGATAAGGCCGATCCGTGAAACATGGTTTCGATTATGTCGAAAATGGAGATTCGCAAGAAACGTGAATTGTGTTTCCTGGAGGTTTAGCTTAAATTTAACGTTATAATCTGAACAATTTAAAAAATTCTCAGACCTTTCTTGGGTCACTGAATTTGAATGCGGGGTCTGTTTAACCCCGTGAGATCAGAATCAAGGTCATTCCAAGGTCAAATTAAAAAAAATGTAAGCGAATTCTTTTCCTTTACTTTACAAAACCGCGTTTCTTTACGCTGTTTGGGTCGCTGAATATGAATTCAGGTTCTGTTTGACCCTATCATGAAAGGATCAAGGGCATTTCAAGGTCAAATGGGGGAAAAAACGTTTGAGCGGAGATGACCACGATTCTTATACGTTTGTGGAGTCGCTGAATCTGAATTCGGGGTCTGTTTGATCCCATCAGGTCAGGATCAAGGTCATTTTGAAGTCAACTTTTGTTTTTAAAAGAAAAACGTATTTTCCACAGCGGATTCTTATGGAGCGAGATATTTTAAGTTCGTACATGGTTTTACCTATGGATCAAAGTTTTCTTTACAGTTTATCCGAACGTCAAATCATTCTCTCAAATTAATTTGTCTATGATCGAAAATGATCCGCATTGAGAAATCTATAAATTACACATTTTTATCGAGCTTGATTTAGCTTTCTGATATTTCTCCGAGTGACATTGGAGAATCAAGGCAGCAGACACCTATATCCACGCGCTACCGACAAATGGCGTTTTCCAATTCTCTGAGAAAAAGGATACGTCTCTGTTCTATACTGACTACCAGAACATCTCGGCGATAAGGGACTGATGAAGGTACTTGGGTTGAACTAGTGAGCCCAACTTTAGTATCCGAGCGAAACGCTGAAATTCTGTGGGGATACTCTGACCCTATTATTGAAATTTATAAACCTGCTTTTTAAGAGGATGCTGGAAATGGTGTCAACTGCCTTAATGGAGGATGTGCAGAATGATCCATTTTCCGATCCTTTGAGGTAACGAATCCAATAAATGCGTACTGCCCTGCAGGGTAGTAAAATGATCTTCAAGGTAACATCTAAGGTCACCAGATGGTCGCCCACCATAACCATTTGATAACATAATTTGAAATCAGGACCTTTTTAATTTCAACCTTTCCCAGTGTGACGAGGTGTTTTTTACCTGTCACAATGAACGACCCTTACCGGCACCAGGGTGGTAGATTTTCTTTATACTTTTTTTTCACAAATCAAACCTGAAGAACGAGAGTCCCTTTTTCCAGGAGAGCACTCTTATAGGTCAAAAATTTTATGTTTATGCTTAGAATTCACATTCTTCGTACCAATTTTTTTATTTATATCCTGTCACCACGAACGAGAGATAGAGGGAGAGAGAGAGAGAGAGAGTCGACCACCAGTGTTGGAGCATGACAACTATCACCAGATGTCATCACACTAAGGGTGGGACAGCGGGATCCGAGGAGTTACCATCTTAACGTTTACCGAAACATTGGTTGCCATGGTAACGTCGGCGGTAGACCCGATCATGCCCAACCCCCATATTGGCAGAGACCACCCGTGATAGGGCAGAGTGAGAGGAAGAATACCACCAACCATGCTGTTAACGTGGGGTCTAGGGCCTAAAATGCTTGCATGGCCCACAGCGGTGATAGGATTCATGTTCTGTGAGGAACCCCTACATGTTGCGATAACTGCTAGAGCGGTATACGCGATTGGCCGCCTGGCAAGAGCAAATAGATGGACTCGGGGGAATGGGCACACTAGACTCCCAAGTTACATCAGCGCACTGCCCATTCTATAGACGAGGCAAGATAAAATAACAAAACCCTTCAACTTTACCAAAAATTTCCGCGTCTGCATTCCAAGCAGGGATTTGTCGAAAGCAAATGTTAACCCGCTTCTCCAAGGAGAATTAATTTTTAACTTTTCTTCACATGCAATTCTATGCAAAACGTTTTAATATCTCTATACGCTTATTACAGAGTGAAGAGGAAGAAGAAGATTATTTCATGAACGCAGTAGATGACAACAACTTCTTTCTCAATGAAAATGCTGATGGTATTCCAAGTGAGAACATTGGGAGCCAAAGGGGTTTACTTCTCTAGATAACACGGTCAACAGTGCTAATTTTGATAATCCGGTCAATCTTCCAGTCAACAAAACTGTATATGAAGTTATTCTTATAATTGTAAAGTCTGCGCTTGTGCATTCGCTATCATTAACTGAGACCCATGATTTGTTCGCTCATTCAACATGCACCAATTATGACGCATATATAGATGAATTTACACGTGAAGATTGTGTTATTAATTGTAAAGTTTGTAAAGCCGAAATAATTGTTCAGGACTTCGCGTTTAAAGACGTTTTTGTTATGATGGATGTTGCATCTCCTATTACAAAATTGATAGAGGCCAATAGCGAATATTATAATTATATTTTGAATGAAAGAGGTATTAAGAAAGTTTTGTATACGTGATATTTACGACGGAAAACGATATCGGAAGACGCTGCACCCTCATTTACTAGTTCCACATATTCTATTTGGCCAATATATTTGATGGTAGACGAATCACCTATGCACGTTACATCCAATGAATAGGTATTGGAAGGGTTTAGGTTTAGAAAGGACAAACCGAATATGAATGTTTTCCTGGGCCAATTTGTTGAAAATGTGAAGAGTCTTTCCATGAAGGGAATTTTCGTATGGATGCAACCAGTGTCTCCATCCTAGAGAGGGGGGTCCAAATACTTCCACTAATACACGTTCTGGAAATATAAAATACCCTCTTTTAAGTAAAATGCCTAAAGATAGGAACGCGGAAGATACTGTAAAACACATGAAAGAATCAGCAACAATAAAATAAAAACGGTTTTCGAAGTCAAAAATCCATCACACTTAATAAATTTGACATTACCTTCAGCTTCTTAAAGATGTTTTGCCAATAGCATTTTTTAACCACTGGGCTCTATTCCTTTGGTGACACAACGCATATGCCTTCGAATATGGAAACGGAGGCTATTATTAAAAGAGAGCATGCTTCCTTCTACTTCTTATTGGGTAAGACGATTTTTTACTCATACTGGTATGAATATGATCCACAGAACTGTACAACTTTCTGCACACAGACACCTTGGGCCGAAATCTAAAGTAAACGATTTATGGATACAAAAATTGCAGCTTTCTGCTGAAAAAACAGTGTCGTACAAAAAAATGGTTGTTTACATATGTCAGCCGTAAAATGTAACAAGCAACGGCTCATACGTCCATTTAACTAATTTGATTGTTGATTCAGAAAATGAAAAAGAATATGTAATTGTTAAAAAAACACACACAATAGATGCCTTTCAAAGTAAATGCAGTATGCTGCAAAAATATATGTGCATTTAATTTCGAAGGATTGTGAATATTTGTGTACCGTTCCGAATTTGCACTCTAATTAAACTTTGACGATTCTAAAGGATCATAAATAAGCCAATATGCTTATAACAGTTTCCATTGTCTTCATATTCCTTCCACACAGTCAAATCGATTCAAATTTTAACAACAGTAAAATATATTGTCACTTACAAAAACGTTTACGATAGCTTACGATAACGTTCCCAGTGTCATTTACGATGTCGTGTCCAACGAAGGAATTTTCAATGCGGTCGAAGTATAGCGAGTGAATTCAAGACCTACGATATATTTTTCACAAGAATGAGTTGGGGAGAAGGGGAAGGGGTCAACTAGTTAATTTTCTGGGGTAATTGGGATGGAACGAACAATCACAGATATCGGGGAAACCTCATAACCACGGGGCAAAGTTTAACCTTAAAATTACTTAAGTTGCTTTCTTGGCAAAAAAAATTGCATCCTGGGGAAAATTACTAAAATTACTTTCTGAGCAAAAATACGAAACTGCTTTCTGGACAAAAATCAAACGGGCTTTCACGGCTACTTTATTGTTACTAAATTGCTTTCTTGGCCAATGATAATGAGATGTTTCCCAAGATTAAAGAGAAGAATTCATACCTTTTGATTCGTTGCATAAAGGAGATGCCTTTCTCTAGAAGTCCAGGATTTGCAGAATTTCTCTGGATGACCTGGCCTGGAATCTTGGAGAACCGGTGGAATTAGAAAAAGCAGTGTCACGTTAAAAATAAAACTTCAAACATCTCGGTGATTACAGCCGTTAAGAGAGTGAGTATACAGGGTGTTCCACCACCTATATCTCCTGTTGAGATTTTTAGATGTTAGGTTGCCAGCAACGTCCAATGGTGGAACTGGAGAATTTTAATGGTAGAAACATTTTAATAATAGAGCCACGGTTTTAGCAGGCACCGCCAGTTAACGAATTCTTTTCGGCGTCACATAGAGTCTCAGCCTCCTGCAATGTCTCAGGATGATGTTGACTTCGAGAAAGGGTTGACATGTAGGAGAAAATAAGAATCCGGAACAAATCAGCAATTTGAAATTAAATAATAAGTTATAGCAAAACGAATCACGGAGGATGGTGTAGCCTCAGGCTATATAATTCATGAGAATGATGAATTATCTTTAACTAAAATATTACCACAAAATGTGCCTTGTGGGCTGCAAATTGCAACAGCACATTATTAAGAGATTGAAGGAGCTAGGAAATGACGATCTTTCTAGAAGATGAACCTTATTTTTGGGGGCAATCATACGAAAATAATATACTCTAAACTGTTAATAAAAATCAAAAGTTATGAATTAATTTCAGGATATCATGTGGAGCGTAAATTATTAAGATAGCAAAGACGGTAGAGAACGCTTATATTTGGGTGAAATGGTCCATAGGAC
>CAKNWT010295745.1:0-20271 GCA_932066315.1 Andricus coriarius | reverse complement strand
ATTTTGACGCTTTGTTTACATTTATTCTAAGAATCGAACATACCATAGCTAATGATCGATTTTAATGTTTTACATACCTTTAAGCTCGGGCTTATAAGGAAATAATCCAACATGAATCACTTTTGTACACATAAAATGTAGACTAGGTACATAAAACGATGTTCGAGATAGATTTTTAACCTACCCGACGCGCGGACTTTTTCGGAGTTGGTCAGCTGAATTTTTATCCACGCAGTCGAGCGTGACCGCGCGTAGAGTGGGGGTTCATGGCTTCTTGGAATTATACTCCCCTACAGCCCCGAAAACGGCCATTCTCGGAGCTTGGACTGTATTATAATCCTTATTTCAAGGTAACATTAACCATTGAACCCAAAAAACAGATTTATTCTATACGAAAGAATTATTTTGAGAATTAATTGATCAAGATTATTTATAACAATGGGAAATTTCGTTGGATGTCAGTATATTTCGTAGGAGTTTCATTTTTTATGATCTAATCAAGATTTCAGCAAGAAAGAGATTTTTCCTATTTGAAAGCGACTATTAAATGCAATTGTTGATCAGAATTGTTAATAACAATAAAAAATATTGTGAAATGTCAGTTTCTGCCATCAAAATTTTAATTTAGGGAAGAAATGAACAATTATGAAAAAAAAATTGATTTTTTCCATCAAAGAGTGACCGTTTTATGCATTTGTCAATTAGTATTGTTTATAACAGTGGTCAATATTGTTGTTTGTCCATTTCTGTCATGGAATTTTCATTTTTGAAGGCAAAACTAATGAGGAAGCAGAAAAATGCATTTTATACATCCAAAAACGCTTATTTATTGAATTTGTTTATGAAATTTGCTTATAACAATCAAAATAATAATACTTAAATGTTTGATTTTAATGAAACATTGATTTTACTCGATTTCGCGGGGATGAACGTAATGGAAAGAGCTTCCAGGCTTCAATGTACAGCAAAACTCGATTTTGTTCATAAATTTGTTCATAACAATTGAACGGATTGCAGGAACTTCATCTAAGTTATCAGGATTTAATAATCGATTGTAAATCTATCAGTTTTTTACCTTTTCGAGGTAATACCCATGAATTATACAGAACAGACAGCTCAAATATGGAAAATTATGGTTTTTTGGCATCTTAAATAATAAACAAACAGAGCCTTTTTTGCAAAATCGGCCTCTACAGACCTCTTAAGAATTTAATTAGCTTTAATTAAAAGAAAAAAGATGGAATCGGATAAAAATGGTAGGCGCCTTCGGTTCGCCCGCAGCTCACCGATTGCTCCTCCTAAGAGCATTCGACTCGCCTTAAAAAAAAAAGTTTTACGCGCCTGTCACAGTAACTACTAATTCTCACTCACGAGGTCTCAAAAAATGATGACTTGATGAAAACTGGAGCAGTTTATTCTTACAGAAACCTAATACTTTATTATTTAGGATGGGGGTCGTTCAAAAAATGTGTAGACCCTGTATGGGTGTGGGGAAGGTGTCAATTCTAGCTTGAAAAATATTATTGGAAGGCGTCTTAAAATTTTTTCGCCCCGTATATCCTACTTACTCACAAATGAAATTAAGTTTACCTTGTTTTATGTGACCCTATATATATATATACTGCCATACAATATCTTTTATGAATCTATTTAATAATAATAAACTCGCTGATTTCCGGTTTTACGGTTCTGCTGATATTTGTAGCAGACGATGCAATAGCGAGGAGGGGGTTGTGAACAGCAAGTATTCGTGGGTGGTGGGATTAGGGGTTTGAGGGTTGGGGGTTGGGGAAGTCAGAGCGACGGCGTTTTGCTCTGGTGCAGAAGCTTATTGCATTCAGTCCGCTGCGATGGAGCTTCGCGAGATGAATGTCGCGACGGACGCGGAAGAAACAGCGGAGCTCCTGCCGGCATTTCAACGCGACGAGGAAATCGAAAGTTATTTTATTGAGTACGCAATTCAAAAAGAAGTCATTAATCGAAACCGATCCAGTTCGAGCCGCCGACTACTCAGTCAGGCCGCTCACCTGACTGATCATAGTTCCTCCAACAGCAACCAAAAGGTCTTGTAATTACATTTTATTTGAAACAAAATTATTACTAATGAATAAATATACTGATATTTAACTAAAACATTATAATTGTGGTACTGATCTAAACTTTAAAATTTACTTTTGTAACATATTTTGATATAATTCGACCCCAGGAACTCGAAAATGCATTCTAAAAAAAATACTTAGGCGTGTTTGCATAAAAAAACTTATTTGGTATTTTTAATATAACAGTACTATAACGTAAAAAATTGTTCGTTGCAACAAGATACATTGATTGACGTTTTGATAGTCACTTTTCTTCAGTTTAAATAAATTTCCCTCCATGAGGAAGTGAATTTATTTTATGCCTGTCAGAAAGCAAAATGCTTGTAAAGTAAGACAAGATGAATATACATCCACAGTGAACAACCTTATAGTACTTCGCGGTGGTATATTCAATTTATATAGTCAGAATTCTATGTTAATACCTTTATTTTAAAAACACGTTCGAGTTTCAATTCTTTAACAACATTGAAAAATTCGATACAGATTATTCGAGAATCGAGTCACCTACTTTGAAAATAATCTTAATATAAGAGCGAAACAGTCTTTTAAAATAAATAATTGATTTTGTTGAAAAAAAATTTTTTTTGTCTGAATCCAAGAATTCATTTGTTCTTTTTTTATATTTGAGGATATAAGATCCACTTATCTTGAGTAAGGAATTTAGAAAAAGTCAAATTCAAGCACATTATTTTAATAATAATATTCATGTGTCAGAGTTTGATGCACTTTTTTGATAAGAAAGTCTCTGCGGCCTTACCTTGTTAATATCTTTTCATGGAACAGAAATATTTTTCTCTTTAACCTCAATATGATTTATGGAACGCAAATAAAATAGTTTTCCCGTGAGCTAACTTTAAAAATATAATCTACTTGACGATAAAAAAGTAAACCTTAATTTTTGACGTTTACTACTCATTCCGAGTTTGTGAAAAATATCTTTATCTAGAAATAATTTTTACGGAACATTTTTTTTTAATACACAAAATTTTTTCACGTTCATAATGTATACAAAAATAATTGAATGAAAGATTGTTTAAAAAGATCCTACATTAGTTATGCAAAAGTGATTTTTTATTATATAAGAAAAATTAATTTGTTTAAAGATTGATTAAATAAACATTTTAGAAATTAAATTCTACGTTTTAGGAGGATCCGTGTGCGGGAATTAGTTTTATTCAAGTTGCCGGGCCAAATTGGCCCCCTTCTAGGAAACGAGAAGAAGCCCAGGCTCTCGAAAATTTGAGAAAAAGAGTGGAACAATCGAAATTGTGTAAAGTTAATCCAGTGACGGATCCTGGAGGATCGGCTTCGACGTCAGTTGCGTTGAATACAGAGCAGCTTCAAAACCTTGATAATCGACCGAAACTTTGGAAGAAAGTGAGTAAATTTAATTTTTCTTTAAAACTTTATACGAAAGCATTGTTATACAATAGCACTGAAAGGAAAAAAAATTGCTGAAAAATGATGATTATACAAATTTTTAATAAAAAATATAGACTTTATTATTTATTATGATATTCTTAAACTGCAACTACAAATTAAAAGACCATACAATTATTATATGCCCTCTATACAAGAAAAATAATTAATATATCATCAATTTTGGGATTTAATTAATAGGATTAGGTTTTAGAATCACAAAGGGGATTTAATACTACCTATTCAATATTTCAACTGATTTGAATATTTCAAGATGTATTTGAGTACATTTGGTTAAATTATGTCCATTTCAATTTAAAAAAATGTTATGATTGTTGAAATAATAATTTTTATCGCTGTTAGGAATATGATTCTGTTTAAATTGTGAAATGAGATTAGAAGATTAGATTAGAAAGACCCACTTTGTCGATCGTCGTAGAACAAAGGTCAAAAGTATCAATTTTGAGATTTCTATAGAAAATCATACTTCAATGTATGCTTTATCTGTTCAGAACATACTATATTTCCGGAAGTGATCGGAAGTGGATAAATTTTGTGTTTAAATAAGAAATTTAACACGTGCGCTTGAGGGCCGTCCATAAGATCCCTAACACATTTTTTGCCAATATTTTATTCCTCCCCTCCTCCATGTAACAGCTTGGACCCCTAATCCAAAAAAAGTTCAAAATTACATCACATTAAACTATGAACATTCCAACTTATTGAATTTTCAATTGTAACTCTTAAGAGTTTAAGAATTAAAAATTGCTAATCGTTAAAATTGAAGAATTTTCCATTGGAAATCTTTAAAACTCAACTACATATTGAAAAAAAAACCTTTAAAATAACGTAACTGCAAAATATAAATATTATAAATTAAAAATTTTCTAATTCAGTATTTTCCAAATTCAAAAGAAATATCTAAAATCCAAAAGTTCTAAATTTTGAAAATTTTTAATTAAAAATTCTGTAATTATGGTAATTTAAATTTGAAATTTTTTCAATTTAGAAGCCTTAAAATTAAAAAGTTATGAGTTTTAATCTTCAAAATCGTCCAAATTTAGAAATTTGTATTTATAAATCTTTAAAATTGAAGAGTTTGCAATTATATGTATTCCTAATTAAACTATTTAAAAAAAACATTGAAAATTACATCTTTCTAGATTATACACATTAGAAATTTAAGAATCTTCAATCGCAAATCTCCAAGATAGACTAATTTGAAAAAGATGCTTAAAATTTTGTAAGCTTTAACTATAAAAATTCCGAATTAAATAAGTTGGCAAATTTTCAAATGTGAATATCTGCAAAATGGATCGGTGTCGAAAATGGAAAGCACCAGAAATATTGAGACTTTCATAATTACTCAGAAAAATATTTGATTTGAATTAAAGAAACCGTTTTTGTTAATTAATGTTTTCCATTCAACCAAAAATAATTTTGAAATTAAAAAACCCTTTTCAATAATAAAAAATTGTATAGGCGTAAAGAACTATTTCTTCAAAGTAAAGAAATTTCTTTGTCTGGGAGCCAATAAATATTTCTTCTTATTTTATATATTTTAAGAACATATTATTACGATATAAAATCCCAAATTAATTTACTATTTTAATTCTCATTCCTGCTGGGATAAAATCTTATATTTTAATAAAAGTAATCTGCATACATCTTACTAAAAAAGTTTTAAATTAAAATTAATATGGTATGAAAGCCGATGTGGCTATTTTAATATTTATTTTAATTATGATTATTATTTATATTTTATAGTACTTGCAGAACAATGGCGATCACAATAAACGCTAAATACAATGTTATAAACCAAGATTATACGATTTTATCAAATTTGTTATCAAGTCACTTAACTTTATATTTTTAACAACAATTTAGAAGCCTGAGATTTTTTACTAAAGGTTTAAGATAAAGTGGTATGTGTAACCACATCTAAAGGTATATTTAGTAAATAGTAAAAAGCCAAAGTCACATCACAAATGTTGAATAGATTTTAGGGGTATAAGTAATTTAAAACGATTGCAAAAAAGACTTTGTCTTTATAGATATTTTTCTACGGAACGATGGGGAAATATCAAAATACTATGAAAGCATTGCTGGAAGAGCAAGGCTTAATCTTGTGTGCCAGTCTAGGTCCGCAGAATTTCCTTACTGAATATTATGTAGAACGTTGTACTTATTACGAAAAATTATGCTCCCCACCCTCCATACGAAAGATGGCGTGGTTTTGAGATATTCACGTTTCAGTTTTTTAAATTAATGCAATAGTCTTCTTATAATGTTGGGTTTTTTTAAAGTTCAAATATAGCTACGGCTAGGAAACTGATTTGAGGATGAGAAATTTCCTGTATCACTTTTTGATTTAGTTAGTTGCTAGCACAAAAGATTAAAAATTACATTGAAAAACGAGGAAAAATAAAATCGTCCTTATTTTGGTTGAACCATTGATTCCACAGCAAAAAGGTTTCAACTGAAGTTGGTGTACTCCCAGAGGAGCATTTTTTTCTAGAAAAACATTTTTTGATAAAAGTGATAAATTTCGAGAAAATATTGATTAAAGAAATGAAAAAATTCAGAGGCAGAATAGAAAGCTGTTTTTCTTTGTATCGAGCAATTTTACAAACAAGTTTGAAAAAAAATATACTCTTTTTCGGGTTCACTTCAACTTTCATTAAGAATATTTTATTTAGATGTTTATATTTCACAAGTTATCACTCATTTTTTAATGTACACAGTTCATCGTGCTATATCATTAGCGATTTTTAATAAAATCTTCTGGAAATTTGTACATCAATAATGTAAATCTTCATCAAAAAAATAGCAGAAGCCAATTTATATCTAATAATAACTCTTTGTGCTATAAATAATAATGAACAAAGTCTCGTTTTCAGATTCTAAAAATCGCAGAGACTTGTAATAAAGCTAACTGATTTTCATAAAAATTCAATAATAAGATGGCTTTATTTAATATTTCCATTACCTATTCTTTGTTTGTCATTTAAGTTTACTTTTTGGATTAAATATAATAAATCTTTATGACTATTACAAAGGATGGTTTTCAGGAAGCTACATCGACTGCAAGGGACTGTCACTCCTTGCTCGAGATGCGCCAGCTCCTTGTAAGACCGACGCGTTTACGCCTTTGGGGTATTACAAATTTGGCATGGTTTGTGGAGAGCCCATGCCGCTTCCGAAGAACATTCCTTTTTAACAGTAATAAGGATGCTTACTTTTACCACTAATATCTTGAAACTGACCGAAGGATTTTTGAAAATATTGATTGCATTTTTTCAAGCTCATAAATAATATTTAAAAAATTGTTTTGTTATATTAAAACTTTTTTCATTAACATAATTCAAAGTAGATACAAGAATATAAAAGATTCCTTGGTTCGAGACGATTCTTTGCCCTATAATAATAGTACATTTTATTGAAGAGTAAGAAAGCTATGCTGATGCATAATATTTGAAAACACGGTTTGTTATAGTAAAACTTTTTCCACTAACCTAATTCAAAATTGATGCAAGAAAAAAAAGATTAAAAATTGTGGAAAAATTATTATTTATAATATTTGAAAAATCTGCTACAAACAGAAAAACTTTTTTCATCGACATAATTCAAAGTTGACGCATGAATAGAAAATACTTCTTGATCATAAATTATCAAATAGAATAATTCTGACGATTTTTGTAAAGAAATCATAAAGCTGTGAAAGGGATAGGGTGCGACAGAAATTTTCTCTTTCCTTTTCCAGCTCGAAAAATTATCATTTCGAATACAAAATTTGATTTGTCTGATTTTTCATTGTATTTTAAAAGCTTTTGTATTATTTTGTAACATTGTATTTTTTGTAAATTTATATTTGTCCACGAGATAAATGGGTTAGTTATGCAAAATGGCTAGCTAAGTATGAGTTTCGCTGGAAACGGAAGCACCGAGGCAGAGCGAACAACCAGGCTTTTGTAAAGTGAAGATGATTATCTATATATAATTTCGACCTTGCCACACCTGTATATACCTATGACCTCCAACTTAAGGAATTCTGAAAAAATCGCATAATAAGTGTATATGCACGGTTACAAATGTTCGGAAAATCCCGCCACATTTGAGATACTAAAGTAACTGAAATTTACGAAATTGGGTTGTTAAAAACGAAATGTAGTTACTTTTAAAGTAAATTTTCTACATTTTTTTTGAAATTTAGAGATTTTCACTCACACCAGAGATAAAACACCAGAAAACGCTAGAAACAAAAACATCGACCTCCTTTCTGTTTTGTTTTGAACCACATGCATATCTTTTTTACACAATCAGAATTATTTGGCAGCAAGATTAAGTGGAATTTGTCACGAGAAGATAAGGTTTCCCGCAGAAAGACTCTTCTTGAGACAAATGAAAATTCTCTTAAGCTTTAATTAGAAAATAAATTTTATTTGTTTCAACAAAAAAAATCCTTTGGGAACAGAAGGACATTTCTCTGAGTGTTCATATGAAAATTACAATAACATTTTTTTAAAGTTTCCTACATGGTAAGAGAAATTTAATTTATCGTGACTTAAAGGAGTACGCAGTAGCCTCTACGTATTCCTTTCAGTCACCGTAACTTGATATTTCTGTAACCATTTAGAAATGTTAAAAAACCGATTATTGAAATGCCGATCGCTATCGAACCAAAGACAAAGACGACTGCTCGTCATGGTGCGCGTGGTGTAAGGTATAGGCACTCACGGATTTTTTTACTTTGATCGCGCGTTTTTTAGTGATAAATCCTCAGAGTGACAATTTTGTGTTTATCTTGAATAACAAGAATCCACAAACAGGAAGAAGAAGAAAAAGCTCGGTGTGGTGTGTACGGTGTGCTCAATGTGTATCCATAAGAAGCGAAAAATTAGTGCAAAAAGTATGGTTTGTTAATTTTAATAGAAATATACAGCCTATATTTTTTTGGCAATATAAATATCACAGAAAAAACTGGGAGTTCACCAAAGTTGCGGCTTAAATAAAAGTTGGTATTCATTAGAACTTGAGCTCCAATAGATCTATAGACATCTAGAAACCCAAAAGGGTTCCTTTAAAAACCTTGAACAGAACAACATGAAGGCAAGTTCACAAACATACCGCGTGCAAAGTAGGCTTGGTAAGTTAGGAATCGATTTACAGTTATCGACCGATTACTTAAGGAGAAAAGTTTTTTGCATATGAGTACGCCTTTATGTTTACAAGTTTGCTACATAACCTGCAAATGATATTTATCAAGTCATTATATCTATTCTAATTGCGATAATCTTTGTACACTAATTCTTTTCAATAAATTATATCCATGAGAGGTCGATTACACGTGTGCTTTAAGGTAAAAGTTGTGTTATTAATTCGATAAAATGTCGAAGTGGGCAAAGCGAAAAATAGGCTCTTTGGAAATAGGCTCTATTACAATTGGGTTCCTTTAGAGCTCCAACTGTGGTATCCTTTAAAGCAAATTAATCGTTTTGGGTTCCTTTTCAGCAAGTGGGGTTCCTTTGTTGCAGCTCCTTTGGACCCAAAAATTGGTTGTAATGGAAACCCCAGTTTTTTATGTGATAGATTGAGACAATATGACTAAACGTTATAACTAAATTGTAGCAGAATTTTCTGAAACATGCGATTGAAGCTTTATGCAGTTATCGTTTCTAAAATTTCCGTTCCTCTTCAGTAAAATTTACAAATGTTTACTGCGTAAAGGTTTAGTTACGAAGCTCTCAAAATTCCTACAGAAATTTCTAACAGTGACATGAGAAAAACTAGGCAATTAAAATAACTTCTTGTAATTAAAAACGACCTAATTTTGTACCACTAAAGTAAAAATGATGCTTATTTAAGTCAAGAGGAACGCCTGAGACAAAAACACCAAAGTTTAATATTCACAAGAGAGCTTCTTTCAAATAGAACACGTGGGTGGCCTCGTTTTCCATCCATACAACCTTCGTCTACAGCATTTTCTTTCCATCCCTTTTTCTCGAAATAAGCCCGACCCACCTTAACGTTTTCCATTGAACAAGGTCAGGTCGTCTTTTCCGGAAAAGTATACGCGACTCAGAAACACGTAACACTTGAGGGTGATATATGACCCTCAGACTTTCCCCGTTACTACTTTCTACTTTCAGAAAAATAACGGCGAACTAGCTTAACTTTTCGCTTTTATTTTCTTCTTCAAGAGTATATTAAAGTTTCTAGTAAATTTGTTATCCGTTTCGACATGCCAATAAAAACTAGTGTAACATTGTCGGATTTTTTAAGCATTTTCCATAATAATAATACCGAACAGTTAGCCAAATGTTTAATTATTATGAAAAGAATCTCCAGCTCGAATGCTGGGCCTGTACTGACTGACGTAAATTGGCCTGGACTACTTGAAACACAGTATGGCTGACTTGTAATTGCCTTTACTACTTGACATCCTGCATGGCTTGTTTACAATTACTGCCACTACTCGACGTACTCTGTGTCTAACTTAAAATTGTTTATACTACTTGACAAACACTATGACTCGGGCCGAATTGGACTGACGTTTACCGATTGGTACTCCATATAACTAACTTAAAATGACTTGAACTACTTGACACATATGATGACTGAGTTTATGGTTTACTCCGATAACTTTCCAACTTTGGGGCTGTAGGGGCGAAAAATTCCAGGAATTGGGGACTTATCGGTTGCCCCCTCTAGTAGCACGATATTAGGTGCGCGCATGCGCAAGAATGATGCGCAAATCATGAGCAAAATAGCACACGTAGTGGGAGAACCCCAATTAGTGTGCATGCCGTACACGTGATGACGTTTTAAGGGGAGTGTACACTTATCGGATGGCAAGTTATCGGAGATGGACTGTGCTTGTAACACTGGGTCTCCCGCATGGCTTTAGGATTCAATGATTGACTGTGGTAGGCTTAACTACTTGGCACCCCTTATGACTGACATTAATTGACTTTTACTACTCAGAACATCGTATGGCTTACTTTGAAAGTGTTCAACTATTTGACACCCTTTACGGATGACTTGTACTACTTAAAACCCTTGACGGTTTACCTAAAATCACTAATACTGAAGAAAGCGTCAGATATTCCTGACAGAACATTAAACGATTGTTTTAATATTAAATATGTATTTCTTAATAGTAAACTAACAATATTAAATGGAAATTTTGAAGGAATCTTACCAATAATAAAGAATTTTTCACCGCTTTCACTTTCTAAAGTTTTAATTTGTTAGTTGTGAAGTTTTTTTCTTTTCATATTTTTAACACTTTTAATTTTGAAAGTTGTGGAATTGAGGAAAGTTAGGAAAACATAAATAATTATTAGTACAATTAAAAAAAAAATGTTAGTGATATCACTCAGTATGTATTTCGAAAGCAGGATGCTTACTTCACCCGGTAAAATATGTGAAAAATTACTTCTTTAATAACAATTACGGCAGATCTGCATCAATCTTTTACAGCTTTTCCCAGACTTATTCTTTGTATTTCATAGGATTTTATTGAATTATCTATGACGTATAAAATTAGTGTTGAAAGTGCCTGGAGTAATTTTTTTGTCGTTACATTACACTTTCCAGAATTATTATACTATATCATTTTTATTTTACAATGTTCATATTGTTTAAATAAACGGCAGTTATATGACGGTCTCTGTACACCAGTGTATGGGGTACGCTTAATGAAATACATCATCCATCAAATATTTAATTATCAAATAATGAAGAAACTAAAATTGTTAACATTTCAATCATAATTTATAGGGAGTTTAAATCAAAGCGAAACACCATACCCCACTCTCCCCTATTTTATTTTTTCCTGGAAATTAGTATTTTCATTTAAAAAATTCAATATAAAATCAGGATTCTTAATTTTAAATAATTGTAGGTTATGTTAGCCTTCTACACCGCACAATAGGTACTTTTATTTAAAAAATTATTATATTTCAAAGATTAAAAATTCTTCAACAATTCACGTCTTTCGGTTTTGTTTTTAACCCGAAATTTACACATTAAAACAAAAATCATTAAATTTTAAAGGTTAATAATTTTAGATAACTTTTAGATTACGTTAGCGCCTGGGTCTTCTTAGCTTGAACAGATCTCGTATCGAAACCTTTGTCACGTTTCTTTGCGAAGTCTGCGAGCAATTTTTCTATAAACGTATTTTAATACAAAAATAATTATAATTCCAATAAGATTTGCAGATTTTGAACCGTTCCAGGTTATATCAACGTTTTTTACAGGAAATCGGTTATCCTAAACAAAAATCATTAGATTTCATAGCAGATTTACAATTCTAAACAATTTGTTGTTATTTTAGTGTTTTTTGTCGCGAATTATTGGTATTTTTGATAAGAGATTATTAGATTTCAAAGAATATTTTTAATTTTCAAACAACTTTAGGTTATGTTGGTGTGTTTCACCTGAAATCGGTATTTGTGAACAAAAATCATTAGGTTTAATTCCAATGATTTTTATTTGAATTGATAATCATAATATAATAATAATAATATAATAATAATATAATTGCTTGAACAATTTAATATTTCATCAGTGTTTTTTGTCGGAAATTGAAATTTTGATTAAAAACTCATTAGATTAAAAAAAAAAGTCACAAGTTTTGAACAATTGTATTTTACGTTGTTGTTAAACATCAAAAATTGGTATTTCTAAACAAAAATAATTACAATTTAAATAAGATTTAGAATCATTTAAATAATTTTGAATTATACTTGTGATTTTCGTCGGACATTGGTAATAATTTTGTTTTTTAATTATACTTCAAGCATTTCAAAAAAGATTCACAAATTTAAAAAAAATTTCGGTCATGATGGCGTTTTAAACCAGAAATCGGTATTATTAGTCAAAAAAGTCATTATATTTCAAAGACGATTGCAATTTTTTGTACAACTGTAAGTTAAGGTAGTGGTTTTCACCGGAAATATCAATATAGATTTCAAAGAAGATTTAAAATTTTTGAACAATTTAAGGTTATGTTAACGTTTTTTCAACAGACAACAAAATTTTCTTTCATGGTATGTTCGTGTTTCTCCTTGAAAATTAGTCGGTACTTTTAATAAAAAAATCATTGGATTTCAGAGAAGTTACACAAATTTTGAATTATTTTAGATTATGCTCGCGTTTTGAAGAGAGAATTTACAAATCCTAAGCCATTTTTTGTTATGTTATTTTATTTTTTTCCTCTAAAATCTTAGTGTCTTTAGTCGGGAATTGGTAATTTTTAACAAAAATGTAACATTCAAAATATTTTTCTTGCTATTCTTTTCTATTATTTTAGATAATAGATACTATCAAATACAAAAATTTGGTATTATTATTAATTTTATTGTTTAAATTAAAAATTGCGTGGGACGAAAAAGCCAATAATAAATAAAAACCAATACAGTCCAAGCTCCGAGCATGGCCGGTTTCGGGGCTGTAGGAGAGTATAATTCCAAGAAGCCATAAACCTCCACTCTAAGCGCGGTCACGCTCGACTGTGTGGAGAAAAATTCTGCTGACCAAGTCTGGGTAATGCGGCGCGTCGGGTAGGTTAAAAATTTATCTCGAACATCGTTTTATGTACCTAGCGTACATTACATATGTACAAAAGTGATTCATATTGGATTATTTCGTTATAAGCCCGAGCTTAAAGGTATGTAAAACATTAAAATCGATCATTAGCTATGGTATGTTCGATTCTTAGAATAAATGTAAACAAAGCGTCAAAATGAAAAATATTTCACCTCACTTTTAACGTAACCTGTGAAATCTCGTGCAGTACATTCATAATTAATTACTGTGTCGCATTGCTTGTTTTTTTGTTGTTAAACAAAGAGAAACTCAAACATCGAATTGTCAATTATAACATAAATTTGGTGTCACTCATGTAATCTTGTTATTAATTATAACAGTACTGCGCAATAATACTGCGAACGGTTTTCTTATAGAAACGCATATTAAATTAGCTGAAATCAGACATCTAATATATTTTGAACGCGATTTTATCATTTTTCATGGTTTTCTTCGGGTTTTAACGTTCACATTTTATGTTGAACATTTATCCAGAACATCTTTATCCAAAGCCTTTAAATATTTGACGAGACCTAAAATAAACAATGATTAGTTAGCCCTATAGTACATAAATTTGATTTTATATAAAAGCAAATTTTTTTTTAAGTGGACTAAAAATAATTTTCAATAACGAACAGTTTTCCTGATATTCAGTTTCTTATATGTATAATAAAATAAACCATTTGTTTGACTGACAAATTCAAGGTTGGGCCCGAGAAAAACCTTCAGATTCAGCCGTTTCTCTCGCGGACATCCTCGGAGCGTCAGCTATGAAATGCATCGATCGCGACCGACGCTAAAGTGGTGGGGGTAGCGCTCGAGCGAGAAATTGGAGAAGCGGACATGCTCGGGGAGGCCATGATCGGAGCTTGGACTGTAATAACGTTCGATTGCCGATCTCTTAACATAATTGAAAAACTATTGCTTCTGAAATAATTTTTATTAACAAATAACTCTATCTTCTGACCATCAAACATTTTCTTTTACATTTCCCATCAAAATCGAAAAGAATCTCTTTATTTTTAATAATTAATTTCCTGGTGGAGAAAATTTTTTCGAAGAAGCTACAACATTTGTGTATTAAACTTTACAATATAGATTTATGTACAAATATTGAACAAATATCTCAAAATTCCGTAAAAAATTACACTTTTGAATCAAGACACATATTTTGTTTCAATAAAAAAATGTATTACTACCAACATATTATATATCATCTGAGAAATAGGAAAATAAGAACTTCATAGAATCAAGGACTATAAAAAAAATAATTGTTTGAACAAAAATTCTGGATAAAAAAATGATTACATAGTAGCTTTTCTTATAGTTTTTTGTTGAATTTTTGTCCACCAAGGATGATTTTTAAATACAATAAAAAGTACATAACTAGCTAGTAGATAAATAATTTCCACCAGCTTTATTTGAAGTAAAAAATATATTTTGGTCGTTGTTTTTAACATTAAATTCAGTAATTGTTTCAAATCCTTTATATTTAATGCAACAAGTGTCTCAATATTTTATTAGTATAATGGGAGAGTGGCTATCCCTATGTCGCTGTAGACGGTCAGTATTTTCAATTATTTAAAAATACGAGTCGAGCAATTCGTTTTAAACTTTAGGTATATCATTAAGCTATTTCCCTTTCGGCGAGCCTCTAACGGTAAGCGTGACACTACCCGATTCGGTTAGTGTTTTTTAGGTGGATTTGTAGTAAATGGGCTCACCACACCCACGACCGCCAACAGCAACGCAGTAGTATCAGATGGTCACCCATCCAAGTACTAACCGCGCCCAACACTGCTTAACTTCAGTGATCTAACGGGAACTGGTGCTTCCAGCGTGGTATGGCCGTTGGCCATACGTTAGGGATGAATGAAATATATGCGAATGCACTACGGCCACAAGATTGAGCCATCTAAATTAATTAGAAAATGCGAAAATGTAAAAAACTGTTTTTGAGATTAAGCTGAAAAAATATACCTTGAATTTACTAAATAAATATATTAGTATATATAATTTGCTTATAAGCGACATTTGGTCAACACTGGGTTAGAAACAATGGGTCGAGAAATTGTATCATTTGCTACATGTTAAAAAACTTTAAAGGCCTAGTAGCCATCAGATTCTGGTTTTTCATCGCTCAGGGAACGTAAACTCAGTACTAAATTCGTTATTTTATAACATTTTTACATAAATCGACTATTCTGAATAACTCTTCTTGTAATTCCATGAAAAATAACTTTTCTTATACTGTGCAAAATAAAATATGGCCATCGACCCACTGCGACCAGATGACTTGAGAAATTAGAATAATTTATTTTCTCACAAAAATGATAAATTTGTCTAATCAATTTTACAAAATCCTTTGTATCACATTCTCATCATGTAATTAAGTGTATAACCTTTAAATTCACGTTATTTAACGTCATGAAATACGTAATGTTTAGGCATAATTGCGACATATTGGAAGTTACCCGACCGACTGATAGCCACTCTCGCCTACATAAATAATATTTTAAATACGTAATTCTTTCTTCTGCGTCTCGTGAACTTAATGTAAATAAGTATTGAACAGATAATACTTTGAACAGGTTGATAATTAACTTATTAATTATTCTTTTCCGATTAGAGAAAAGTGAAAAGCAGTCGAAAAAATTCGAATTGAGAACAAATCTTTTGTTTAGATTTTGAGCAGCGCCTTATAGAGTACCTTATAGTGTGCTAAATCTCGTGACTGAAGTGCATTAAAGTGCATGCACCCTAGTGCACTAGAGGCAGAGTACATTTCGAAGCAGGTGAGCTTCAAGGGGTTTAAACACACCATTGCGCCAGCCTAGAGGGTCAAGGTCGGTCAGGTGCTTCGAGATACCTTCCTCGTAATTTACATTCTGGACCGGAAGTGCATGCGCCGTAGCTGCGAACAAAGTCGAGGAAATCTCGACATTTATATTTCATGAGACTTCTATCTGTCGAATTTAAGCACGCGATGGAACATCCACCATTTATACTCCCACGAATCTCGGAAAATGTCAGAAGCCTCCTGCGACCCAGTCTTTTGACGAAAATCTAAAGCTTGAAAGTCGACCTTCTATACAAACTAAACCTGTACGGTCGATAAGAGCACGTGCAACGACGGGATATTCCGGCCTGTCAAAAATCTAGATACTATTATCCTATTATCCAAAGCTTGAAGCTGACCTTTATATTTATAATTCATAAATCTGACTTCTTTAATTGCATAAAAATAGACTGAAAGTGAAAAAATTTTACTTACAGTTAATATTTGCAAATCCAAGTTATTTCTCTACGTATTCATTGCAAATTCACAAATTTTCTATGCTTCAAATTAGACAAATAAAAAAGGAACCGATCCTATATAAGAATTCAGAATATTTGCTTAAGTTTTAAAATGGCAAATGCCACCTTGTTCGATCACATTTGAGCTGCCGGCTCGAACAAGGGCACATCAAATTATTTCGCCGGGAGTGGGGAGACCCCTGAAGGCTTTCAAAACATTTTCGAATTTTAATTTTTAAACACTATATCTAGATGTAAGATTTTATTGCGCAACTTTTTTCCCTCAGGCAAAAAGTTGCAGCTTTTTTAGTTTTCTAATTAAAGCCAAAAAACTGACCTTTTTGGAAAAATCAATTTTAATACTTTTTTCACTTCAACTCGTGCTCAGTCGGTCAGTTTTTAGAACTTTTCAAAAAAATTTTAGGGAATGTAGTTCAAAATGTCCTTCGACTGATAGAGCCACAGGGATTTGAAAATTTATTTAAAAAAATGGTTGTTAACTTTTTTCTGATGCGTGGCGGTCATCGGACTTCTCTAACTTCCAGCGTTTCGTTTATCGAGCGAATTTTGAGCAACAAAAAACTTTAAGCGATAAAGTTGTTGACAATAGTACAAAGAAGTTTTCTGGGAAATTTTAGTTTAATCCAATTGATATTCAAGAAATTATTAGTGTCTCAAGACGCTAGCGGCTGGGAGACTCGCGCGCGGACTATAGCGAGAGTCTCAGATATGATTCATAATATACAGTTCACCGGCGCCAAAAATAAAAACTAATCAAGTAATCAGGTAATATCAAAGTATCATGAATAACTAAATAATATTGCATATTGTGAAATAATGTATTCATTTAATATTATGTGCAATAGAATAGTTCTACTTTTGAGACAAACTGTACAGAAGTAAAACAAAACATAAGCATCTAATAGTTGAGATTATTCATCGGATTCCTGATTCCGCGAATTTTTCAATTCTTCAAATTCGTGGAATTGAAAAAAGTGAAATATCGAGAAAGTGTATTTGTTTTTCATTCATATTATATATTGTATGTTAATATTAAAGACTTTATATATTTTTAAAATCATATTAATTAAAAAACGGAAAAAGCTTTCAAATTAAAATAATTTTTTTCTAACTTCCAATTCTGCGAATTGTCAGAGATTATATATGCATTTGTTTGATTTGTCTCAAAAATAGAACAATTATATTGTACATAATATTAAATTATAAATTATTTGACATTATGCAACATTATTTATTTATTCATAATAATTTGATGTTACTTGATTAATCTTTATTTTTGGCGCCGGTGAACTGTATATTATGAATCGGTTCCGAGACTCTCGCTAGTTCGCGCGCGAGTCACCCAGCCGCTAGCGACTTGAGACACCAATAATTTCTTAAATATTGATTCGATTGAACTAAAATTTTCCAGAAAACTTCTTGGTACTGTTTTTAACAACTTTCTCGCTGGAAGTTTTTTGTTGCTCAAAATTCGCTTGATAAAAGAAACGCTGGAGTTTAGAGAAGTCCGATGACCGCCGCCCATCAGAAAAAATTTAACAACAATTTTTTTTAAATAAATTTTCAAATCCCTCTGGCTCTTTCAGTCGAAGGACATTTTGAACTACATTTCCTGAAAATTGTATTGAAAAATTCTAAAAATTGACTGATTGAGAACGAGTTGAAGTGAAAAAAGTATTAAAATTTATGTTTCCAAAAAAGTCCGTTTTTTGGCTTTAATGAGAAAACTAAAAAAGCTGCAACTTTTTTCCTTGAGGAAAAAAGTTGCGCAATGAAATTCTACATCTAGATATAGGCTTTAGAAATTAAAATTCGAAAACGTTTTTGAAAGCTTCCAGGGGCCTTCCCACTCCCGGCGAAATAATTTTATGTGCCCTTATTCGATCCGGCAGCTCATTTTCTTTCATTTCGACGTCTTTGAAGCGTATACATTTAATATACACCCGACTTATAATTGTAGCACGTGTTTGGTTCTGACCTTGACTTGAATTGAAATTCACCGACACGTAAACATCAGGGCCGTGTCGTAAAATTGTCCACGTGATGCAGTTACCAGCTAGGCCATTTGGGGGCACTGCACTTTATCTCTGTGCTACTGTTTTGTCATGCATGAGTGACCACGGCACATTCCCCCCTCCCCCCCTGGCTCCCATTATCGGAAACCACCGCTGCGGCGTAATTCTAGGAACGCCCGAATCGAAATTCCTACAATGGAAATTCGCGTGTAATATTACAAAACAGTATAAAATTCGTAAAGTGCGACACTCTAAATTTGTGTAAAAAAGTTTAAAGTAGACACATTTTTTGCTAAACTGTTATTCAAGCATTTATTTTTCACGTTTTTAAGTTGTATATGTTGAATAAATACACCTTAGAAAAAAGTGTAAATTCTATAGAGATGGATATAGTTGAGAATAGGCGTAGATGAATTTTCACTATATTTATGAAATCATCTTTGTGTTATTCAAGGATTTATATTGGCTCACGAGAAATACTGAATTTGTTCAAGATTAGAAGTGTCAAAAACATTGATAATTAAAAAAATTAATAATTCAACAAAATGATAATTAAAAAATTTTAATTAGCAAAGAGTAGCCTTGGATCATATAGTTTATGTTTACAAGTTACAAAACACGTTTACGTATTTTTCGAAGAATTTTCTTATGTTAATTCCTTCTAAAATCATTTGGCAACTTCAGCAAACGTTTCTCTTTATTTTTGGATGAGAATGTGGATTAAAACATCATATAATCTAGCGTTTTATTCTCAAAATAAACGTAAAATACTGCAGTGGACGTAGTTGATGCGAATTTCAGTGACAAGGATAAATATTTCTGTACAAAATTATTTGAAGGATTTAAATGATTAAATAGTACATTATGCAACAAGGGGCAAAAGCAAAAGATTTTTCCCGCGGGTGAGTTTACTGCCCGTAAGGGCAGTGTAATCGCCCAAGGGAAAATATACTTTTGCCTCGTGTTGCATATAGTATTTTATTCCACTCTCTACTGAAAGTCCACTTTTTGGTCCTGAAAAGTGGGGTCGAAACAACTTCGCATTCTAAGGAGATTTTTTGAAAATTAAATTTTTTGAAAATTTCGAAATTTTTGAGGTTTTTGAAATTTTTGGATATTTTGAATTTTTTGAAATTTGTGAACAGTTTGAATTTTTGAAATTTTTGAACATTTTGAATTTTTTTTAAATTTGAAAATTTTTGGAAAAAAATTACTTTTGCCCCGCTAATTTTACTTTTGCCCCGCTGATTTTACTTTTGCCCCGCGAAATTGTACTTTTGCCCCGCTAATTTTACTTTGGCCCCGCTGATTTTACTTTTGCCCCGCAAAACTATTTTTCGGGAAAAATATGCTACTTTCATCCCGCTTATCAGGTGCAAAAGGTGGAGTTTTCGGTCGGGTGTGGAATAAAACAATTTTTCGAAAGTCCTGAATAGTTTATAAAGTCATTAAGGGGGGGGGGGGGGGGGGGGTAAGGTGCCGAAATTTTTTGTTGTTGTTTTTTTTGCATTTTCTTATAGTAAAATATTTCAAGAATGTTGCGTCAAAATTTCAATTCATTCGGAGCTAAACTCTAGATAATATAGACGTTTAAGTCCCCGCACCTCGGACGCAGTCAGAGAAGAAGCGTGCATATTCAAAACTTTAAACGCGTTTTTCTCGAAACTACTTTTTTAAAAGTCCGTGCCAACTGTCATTCAAAAACTACTGAACCGATTCTTTTCAAATTTGGCACACACTTTTTCCATATAAAATAGCTCCCCCCAACGATCTTTTTTATTTTTTTTTCTAAAAACAAAAAAAAGTACAGCTACAAAATGGCGGAA
>CAKNWT010295742.1:0-13705 GCA_932066315.1 Andricus coriarius | reverse complement strand
TTTTTTTAATCAAACAATATAAGGCTCTACAAAATTACATAACAAATTCAATGAGATATACTAAATAATTTAAAAATAAATAAATAAATAAAATGAAACTGTTTGAAAAAATAAAAAAAAAATAAAAAGAAATCATGATAAATATACGAAAGGAAAACTAAACAAACAATTTTTCTTTTTTAAATTCTATCACAAAAATAGCTCATGGTGCATTTAAAAATATTTCAAAGAATGTAGAATAGAAAGTATAACAGCAAACTGCATTCTCACATATCAGCTACAGGAAAACTTCTCTGATCCCAGCCAAACCCTACGGGGAAAAAAAGCGTTATTGTCCACTCAGGGAACATGTGTTTTTAGGAAAGCCGGTTTTCACTCAGTTACGTTCTGAATCGCACAGAGAGTAGTCCTCAGTGAGATGAGGAACCCAAATAAAACAAATGTCAAAAATTCAAACAAACTAAGAAACAGAAATTTAAAAAGTAATGTCAAAAAAAGTCAAACCAAATTTAAAACAAAAAAGTGCAAAAAATTCTAAAGTTACAAATAAAGGAAAAAAACTGCTAATTCTCAAGGTTCGTAACTCCAGCATTTTTCCTACCATTATTACCATGGCCATTGCATTGTTGCCTTGTGAGTCTGCTTTTTTAACATTCTGATTTCATAAAAAAATAACTAATTAGACAGTGTCTGTTTTTCGTACCTCAAGCTCTCAAATATGCGGAAAAAATAAAAATAAAATAAGTAAATAAAAAATAAAAAATTTTCTCGTTTTTTGGTCATTCTTTAAGGCCTGACTCTCAATCTCTCAAGTGTAGAAATTTACCATTGCAAAAACAGAGCGATAATTTTTAAATTTTATGTTTAAATATCCTCCTTACACACCACATGGTCATCAAAATTAAATTTCACAAGTCCCTTTCGGTCTCGCAGGCTGAGTATACATATTAGAAAGCAATCAATATTTATGGGAAAAAAACTCAAAAACCGTTTTAATTATCTGACTTCTGTAGTTCAGGTTTTCAAATCTATAATGTCCTAGTTGCCGTTCCGTCTTTCCGGTTTACCAACGTACAATTTAGATGGTTCTTATTAAGTCTGAAGGGCCCAGTAATTATAATTTCTAATTAGCTGCACTCTGTCTATTATTTTCCAAAGTCATAATATGTAAGTTTTTGGAAAAAACATAAAAACATATTGCTAATTACAACTATCTGCCTTCCGTATCGCAGGTTTTAAAAATTGTTAACTTCTCAATTACCATGTTTATTTGTGTGACTTCCCGTCTTTCAGATCTCCGAATGTATAAGTAAACAATTTTTAAATATTTTTGGTTTGTGTCTTATACAAAATGGGCGGGCGGCCACACAGAAAACACAAAAAAGATGTAAGGAAAACTCAACAACTGCGTGCCATTTTTTATTTGCCTGTTTTTCCGTATCATAGAAACAGATTTATAACTTTGTGAATTCTCTCATTTAATGACTCTCAAACTCATTACATATTAAGCAAAAAATAAAAATCAGCATTCTAAGTGAATAAGTTTAGTGCAATAATGTCTTAGGACTATAGGAGATGTTAAAATAAGACTGTAAGACACTAATTAAAGACAACACGCTCTGAATATTAATGTTTTAAAGATTGTTATCATATTTCAGTTAAGTAGAGCAATAATTACTGTTATTTACATACACTATAAAAATGAAATTTATTTGAAAAAAGAAAAAAAATTTTTTAAATAAATAAAAGTAAATAAAAGCCGACGCACGAACATATATCTTAGGGAATAAATGAAATGTACCAATCAATTTTTTCTAGAAAGATTGTTATCGTATTTCAGTTAAGTAGAGCAATAATTACTGTTATTTACATACACTATAAAAATGAAATTTATTTTTAAAAAAAATTTGTAAATAAATAAAAGTAAATAAAAGCCGACGCACGAACATATATCCTAGGGAATAAATGAAATGTACCAATCAATTTTTTCTGGAACAAATCACTGAAGAGGGCCCATATATGGAGCCGAAACGTCTGATGAAAATTTAAATCTTCTTCATCATTTATGGACCCCAAAGCCACAAAACGGAAAACTAATATTATGCTCAACACTGTAATATCAAATGTATATTACATTTATTTTGGTACCTCAGTCTGGGATTGATTATATTCAGATATTGCAAAATAAAGTACAAATTTTATTTATCATGATTAATTTAATAATTGTTCTTTATTTTGCATTAATAGTATATTACGACCCAAGGCCAGAAAGTTCGATTTTCGGGCGTGTGTGATATGACGGCCGAGGCGAAGCCTCGGCCTCATATCACGCACGCCAGGGTATCCAATATTTCTGGCCATGTGTCGTATGCTATTTTTCTTTATCTCCAGCCGAAAGTACGTAGTGTCGTCGCGCCGCTGCTCTCGGTCAGCTGAGCGGATGCATGGGATTCGGTCGCCCACCCGACTTTTGCAAAGGCGAGGCGGAGCAGAGGTTTTGCTGGTCGGGGCGGGCATCAAAAAAACCTTTTTTATTTCTTCGTAACATTTCTTCCTCGTCCGCAGAATCTTCAGACGAGGAGTCGATCATTTTTGAGATTTTGTGCCGATTTTTTATGCACAAAAATCGCAATAACCTTAAACCATCAACTTTGAGGTTGAACACACCGCGCTCTCTTTTTTTCATTCACCTGTCAAGATAAATTTTTTTCGGAGGCTAAGTACACAATAACAGTGAGCGTTGCTACGTCAGCGAACCACAAAAATCTCGCAGCCAATCAGAGATCGCGTTCTCTAGCAGACCGCAAAAGCCACTGTTTCCGGACAGAAATGCAGCCTGGAACACGTACTTTCGGCTAGGGGATGAAGAAAATTTTATTTTCAGCTACCCGGAAAATTCATTGTCATGTTTTTATAATTTAAAAAAGTGCGCGTACTATGAATAAAAAATAAATTTGTTTTCAAACATTTTATTGTAGCTTGTGTCGTTTTTCGATGAATTTAATCTGTTTATTTTCAATGTTATTTTTTACGATTCAAACCAAAAATAATTACCCTAGCATAAAGTGGTTCTAAGAAAAAATGGCGATAAACTTTAAGCGAAAAATGTTGTAAAATAAAATATTATTGTAGCTTGTCTTTTCATTTTTTTTTCGTCTCTTGTGTCGTTTTCCAAAAAATTTTATTTTTATTTTTAATTTTGTTTTTCACGGTTAGAACGAAAACTACGCTTCCTATCAAAAAACGATTAATACCAAGTTTGTAGCTCTTTTTGGCTAAACAACTGTTGTCACTTTATTTTTTTCGTACCTTGTGTTGTTTGTCCAAAAATTTAATTTTGTTATTTACGAATAAAACAAAAAATACGCGTCCCATCAAAAAGTGTTTATTAAAAAATCTGTAGATCTTTTTTGGGTGCACAATTTTTGTCTATTCATCTTTTTTCGTAACTTGCATTGTTTGACTGCAAAATGGAATGGTGCGTGCGTTGTTTGGTTTAAAATTTTCATTTTATTTTTATTTTTTAAATGCTATAATTCTGATAACTTTTTTTTAACCGAAAAAAGTCGTAAGGATAAATTGTTCAAATTTCCGATTACTAAGAATAGCAGTACATCGAATTTTTAAATCTTTAAAAAAAATTGTTTCAAAAATTTTGAAAATGCTTTAACTTTTTGAAAAATAGTTGGTTAACGAACTCGACCTTTCTTTTTGGTACATTAAAACGTGTGCAAAAGCACAATCCATTCCACTTAGTCTTTCAAAAGTTATCAGGTATACAGACAACGGCAGACACGCACCATAATAAAACCTTTTTTTCTCATTCAGGGGTTCTCGATACGTGGAGATTTAAAGAAATCCGCGATAGACAGTTTTCACATCATTATGATGAGAATGTAAAAATATTTTTATTTTACGCTAAATTTAGCCCTCTATAAGTTTCTTGTTACCGTTTTGCTGTAGGATCTCCACGAATCGAGCTGTTTTAAAAAAACTTTTTTGGCTAAAAATAGCTCAACATAGCAAACAAATTTTGTTTTTCAAAGAGTCCTAACTCTTGATCCATGCACGCTAGAAGATTTCTTTTTTATATTTACGCATAATTTCCTGCACTACAACTTCTTCTCTGACATTATTTACGTAGCTTTGTTCACAAACGATGTATTAAAGAAAAAACTGAAGACGAGTAATTTGCCCTGAAAAATAGATCAAAAGTGGAAAACTTTGCGAGGCCATAACTTAAGACCTATTGGGGCCGGGTCATTGCTTATTTAGAATTACTCGAAATTGCGTCTACTTTAATTAAAATCTAGAACATTCTTTTGTAAAATTAACAGGTTCCAAAGTATAGATACAAACTTCAGAAACGGGTTTTTCGCCTCTTTTTTAAAAAAAACCCCGGGTTCTTTGAACAGTCATAGCTCGGCACCTATTAGAGATATGAGTTTTTTTTCAACATTTTCATAATTTTTTCTGGTTTAATTTTGTTATTGAACATTTTGCTCTAAAATGCAATGGGGCCAGTCAGTCTACGCAAACACGATTTTTTTTTAACTTTTTTCAAACATATTTTAGAGACGCGTCGTAGTCATTTCTACGTCCTATATTGAAAATCTTCTGCTAAAAACCTGCCTATTGTACAAGAAGACTGCATAATGCATAAAAGTTTATCCGTATGAAATTGTGGGCACCTTAAACGGGAAGCACACACTTTTGCATAGCGAATAACGCATGACGCGTACCACAACGCGCTTGAATGCACACGGCTGTGCATATAGTTGCTTTCTTATGCATGATAGTAGGCTAGCGTCGACGAGCGTGTAGTAAGTGATTTTATGTGAAATAACTTCTTCGTATGCGTTTGCTTATGATTTTATGAAACAGAATTTTTTTAAGGGGGTATTTCTATTTGACTAAGCTTTTTTCAGATGTTTTTCAAAAATTCATAAAAAATACAGTTGTTAATATTTTTGAATGGAAGTTTTTAAATATTTTTAAGCAGATCTTAAACTAAAAAAAATAGATGGTTACCAATTAAAAAAGAAATAATAGGGTGCGCTGTAGTATTTAAAAAAATGGGTCCCGGAAACGACACCCTCACTTGGTTGACATGATTCAGCTGCTCAAATGGCGCCCATTTGAAATTTTATTTGCGAATTTGGACTTTTTTGGGGGTAGTTTTTGACTTGCTAAAAATCCAAAAATCATTATTTTTATTTATTCTAGTTCGGGCTATAGCCAAACATCTGCTAAATATATCCTCCAAATTTGAGCTTAATCGGTCTAGTACTTTAGACGGAATCATGTCAACCATTTAAAAAAATCGATTTTTGAGAAAAACGCAACTAAAAAAAAGTTAACTAATAGGAAGCAACTTAACCACAGCCAGCCATGTTGGATAAGTAAGCGCGCGCGAATGAAGTATATTTGAAATGAGGAAGGAAAACCTTTTTGAGACGAAAAATGACTATTATATACATTTATGACCTGCCTGCCCTCCACAGCGTGCGACTGAGTACTCTCCGCTCTGCGCAGTTAACCCTGCTGCAGCTACGTTAAAAAGTCCGAACCAAACAAAGCCCTTTGCGAACAAATTCCACATACTATATGCTATCAAAAAATAAAAAATAAAAAAAAATTGATTTTTTGGTCCGGTCAAATAGAAATACCCCCTTGAAAGTTTATTTAACGAACTTGGATTCAAGTTCAATAATAGCACAGAACATCCCTGAAACGTTCCATGGGCACCTTCGAAAAGTTCCTGGCACGTTCCCGGACATGTAAGATGACATCCATGTTTACCTATATCTTGCGGTATACGAGATACTTGTTGTTAAAAATAATAATTTGTTTTTCGACCTCAGATCGATACAAATGAGTAACAATATAAGATACAAATATAGACAAAAGTAATCATATGCGACCAGATTGAACAGCAGAATAGAATGAAGTAGATTACAAAATTGTATAAAGGAGAAATTGTTTAAGAGTATCAAGACAATCACGTCTCCAGAATGAATACTCTAATTTATAGAATCTGGCGGACGTACAATGCAACTTTGCGCAGCTCGCGTGGACAATTATAGTTTAAAAGACTCAGCCAATACTGGCTATTGACTGTCGTGGTTGCTGGCTGACCTAAGGTTGATATTCCTGAGTCTGAGTAGGCAAGACAAACAGTTAGTATATGATGAATATCCTCTGTTACAGAAAGGTTACATATGGGGCAGAGTCCAGCAGGGTCACAAGTAAATTTATATACTGCAAAACGTATATAACCCCTGACAGAGCCTAGAAGTCTAAGTTGAGATATAATAGAAATGATATAAAAAGGTAATCTAAGATGCATATATGATTGAAAGTCCGGATAGAGTTTAAGATGTGGGAATACTTGGAGACTACTTGAATGGAGGGATCTTTCATAGTCGGAACGCCAGAGATAGCCAGAAAAGTTATTTAGAAAAACATCCATGTTTTCATCGAGAGACACAGAATCCAAGTCAAGCCACATTTGCTTCGAATTACTTAGGGTACCCATAGCAATAGAACCCATACCAATATTCGCAGCAGACATTATTTTTATGAACTCTTTATAAAAAAAAAGCCGAAACTGATGTGTTCATACCGAGATAGACGAATCCGCTCAATACTTCCAGCTCAGTCTGCGCGTAGAAGAGTTTGTATTCACACGGCCGACCTTTATGATATACCATAACTTTTGATTTTACTTCGTTGACCGTTAAAAAATTGCTCATACAGTATTGCGTTATAAGGTTAACTTTTGCTTGTAAGTCAGCCCGAGAGTAAGCAAATACGACTATATCATCAGCATACGCAAGCAGGATAACGTCACATAAGTGATCTATTTACATGCCATGCATACCGTCATTCCTTAAGTACTCTTCTAGATCATGTATGAAAAGCGCAAAAAGGAGAGGACTAAGGATCTCTCCCTGAAGCACCCCACAAGTTACCATAATGGACGAAGTCAGACCCTCGTAAGTACGAATGGACATGTTAGCGTTACCATAGAGATTTTTTATAATTCGTTTAAGTTTAGTGGACATGCCTATCCTTAGAAGTTTGCGCCGTAGATGACAGAGGTTTACTGAATCGAAAGGCTTTTTGAAATCTATATAAAAAGCGAAGATTCGTCGCTTTGGGATAGACAAATGAATCTAAATTAAAGAAGTTAGGGTAAAAATGTGGTCTATACCACTTCTTCCAGGCCTGAAACCGGCCTGATTTTTTGGAAGAATGTTTACTCTTTAACCTACGCAGTCAGCCTTATCAACAGAATTTGAGAAAAGATCTTAGTAATACTATTTACAAGGGCGATTCCTCGGTAATTATAAGGATCAGATTCATCGCCCTTTTTATGCAACATAAATGCATGCATTTTTAGCCCAGCTAGATGGGACTCTTTCCTCAACCCAGATCTCGTCGAAGAGGCGCCCTAAGTACTGTGCCCAATTTTCTGGAAGGTCTTTAAAAAATTTATTGGGAATCCCATCCTTGCCCGGTGCTTTATTATATTTGCATTTCAATTAAGAGGCTTTAATTTCAACCATCGATATATTACAGTCCAATAAAGGGTGTTCGTTTACAATCCACTGTATGCAAAGGGGAGCCTGAATCGGATAGAGAAAAAAAAGAAGGTCTTGCCATAGATGCATGCTTACATTGATAGTCGAAGGAGACCGCAACCTAAATCTATTGACGGCTATCCAAAAATCCTTAGGATTATTACAAGCGGCAAGTGAGTTCCGAAGTGAGGATTCGTATTGCCCCTTCCACCGCGCCAAAAGGGGCGCTGCGGTGTCATATAAAAATGGCCGCGGAAGCCATATGGATAATATGGAGTAGTAGCAATAATTTAATAAAAAAGTATGTTTATGTTTAGAAAGTGGTATTTTTGGACTTAGATAGTTTGTGTAGTTACGCAACAGGTACACCTGCATCCAGAAATATTATCGAAGGCCAAAATATTCTTAATTCTAATATGATTGTAATGTCTACCATAAAAACTCTCGAAAAAGTTGACATATATTTATTGTGCCTCCAAAGAAGTGCTTTAACTTCAGAACTTCACGAAATAACAGGAAGGTTAATAATTAAAAGTGGCATATTTTTATTAAATTTTCTATTTGAACATTAAAAGGCCTAGGTATAGCGTCTCGCTTGAGAGATCGTTTCTTTTCGTCTAGCTCTGTGAAACAGTAAAAACATTAGTTTACAACGGTTACATTTTCTTTAAATATATATATATATATATCATTAAGCTATTTCCCTTTCGGCGAGCCTCTAGGGGTAAGCGTGACACTACCCGATTCGGGTAGTGTTTTTTAGGTGGATTTGTAGTAAATGGGCTTACCACCATTTAATTAATATTTAGTATAACAACCTGGAAACCATTAATCATTTTCAGTAAAATGCAAGAAGCACACAAGTGAATTCTTGCCTTTATAATCTTTCACATTTAAATTTCTCAACCACTCAATGTATTTATCTACAACTTCGATTTTTCCAAATAAGTTGCGCCTTTTTATTATAACACTTCTAAGCTTTGGCCCTATATGAAAACTTAAATTGAGGTTTTTATTCTCCTTGGAGTCACAACCACTGACGCGAAAACCTCCGACACTTGTCGGTTTTCGATACTGACGTGTTAATTTCATTATTGGAGCAAATAATTATGAGCTAGAAAGTATTTTCCTCATCAGAGCTACTTATTACAGCACTTATTTATTCTTTTGGACGATCATTACAGCTAAACGCTATGTTCTTGCTCGTTTTCGTGATGTTTTACGTGCATTCCATATGTTATCGACGGCCATATTGGTTAGTTCGCGTAGGGGCCGACAGTGTCGCATAGTATGTTTAAATCCCCAATAGCGGTGTGATCAGGGATCCAATCAGGAAATTTTAAATTCGGCGAAGTTACCCACGTCTCGCACAGGCAAAGGATGTCCGATCTGAGTACGTAATTTGATATATCAGAAAATTTGGAAAGGCCGTGAGCGTTCCAGAATGAGATGCGAAAATTGATGCCCTTAGGAGATTGACATAAGACAGCCTGCTTAATAACTTCATTCTCTGTTGCAAGTTGCTAAGCCTTCCCAGGCTTAGTAGGTTTGTGACTCTTTAACTGAGGCTTCTGCGGCTTTGAAGCAATTTTGCCTATAAAGGTGCCCAGCGACCTTCTCGACGAGGATTGAGTTTCAATCGAAAGTTGTTCATTTCCCTTTTCTTTTAGAAGGGATTCGACCTCCAGAGGAGAGAGCTAACGTTCCTTCAGCGTAATACTGATATCCTTAACGAACACGTTAAACCTCGCATTTTTTAGCTTGGTGGCAGTATGATATAGGGATTTCCTTTCTTGTATTCCCTCTGGTGATTTGACAAGTGTGACAGAAAGGTTCAACTCTTTGAAAACTGTTTTTTTTGTTGAGAACCTCCTGCTTCCCTCTGCCAGAATTGAAACGCACAAGAACGGGCCTTTTGCCTTGCGTCCTTCCCAGTCGATAAATGGTATCAATATTCGTTTCATTGCGTGAGAGGCCAGCGCTAGTGAGAATATTGAGAATAAATGAGAAGAGGTCCTTGCTAGACTCTTCGTCGTCCGATGGGTTGTGAATCAGGACATTGCAGGAGCGGGCTTCTCACTGAAGAAATTCAACCTCTCTCTTGAATGAACTACATTTATTCTCTAATGCCTGATGACTTTCTTTCAGCTTTTTATATTGTGTTTTAGACGTGCTGAATTCAATTTTTAGAGCACCAAAATCGGACTTCAATTGAGCTGTATCCATTTTAAGCAGTTTGACCTCCTTTTTGGTTTCCTCTGTGTCGGCTTTAATGGAATTCAATAACTTTGGTACAATTGCATCGCCACTCATTTTGTAAATAGTAGCTCCTTTGAAAGTGGTACATAAGAACTGTCGATAAAAGCTGTCACCTCCCCCCCCCCCCCCACAAACACACACAGCGCGCCAAGCCTGGTTAAATCACGCACACCACTTGAAGGACAATGCGAAATTTATAAAGATGTCTGTTCAAAACCACACATTCCTCACAAAGCCACACAACCGGTCACAATCCTGAAAGAAAATCACAAAATCAGGAGCGAAAACTGATCCCAGCAGGTGTCACAGCACAAACCACCGCGATAAAAACTAAAAAAAATATCTAGCATTTGAGAAACTAGGCCAAATCAAGAAATTATAGCTCGATACCTATTAGAGATAGGTTTTTTAAAACTTTTTCAGAATTTTCTTTAGCTTAATTTTGCTTTTAACCATTTTGCTCTAAAATGCAATGGGGCCGGTCAGTCTAAGCAAACACGATTTTTGTACTTTTTTCAAAAATAAAAGTTTATCCGTATGAAAATGTCGACACCTTAAGCGGGAAGCACACACTTTTGCATAGCGAATAACTCAGAGCGCGTAAGACAACGCGCTTCAATGCACGCGGCTGTGCTTATAGTTGCTTTCTTATGCAAGATAGGAGGCTAGCGTTGACCACCGTTTAGTAACCTCAAACTCAAAGTCTTGACGTGAGAACTGCAAATAGTGTTTCTCGTCGACAATTATTATAATATTGATAAAAATGAGAGATTTTATGTGAAATAGCTTCTTCGTATGCGTTTGGTTATGATTCTAGGAAACAGGAATTTTTTTTAAAGTTTATTTAACGCTCTTGAATTCAAGTTCACTAATAGCACAGAACATCCCTGGAACGTTCCGCGGGCACCTTCGACACGTTCCAGGTACATTCGCGGGACGTGTAAAATTTGGAACTATATATTTGGAAATATCGCGTAAATCGTAAGAGATAGGTTAAAGTCGATGTCAGTTTACATTATGGACATCATATAGTGTAGTATATGCGGTACTCAAAACTCAAAAATGACATCCATTTTTACCTTTATCTTACGGTATAAGAAATACTTGTTGTTAAAAATAACAATAATGATAAGTTCCCTTCAGGTGCCAGTGGAACGTTCCGAAGGTGCCCGCGGAACGTCCCAGGGATGATCCAGGAACGTTCTATGCTATTAGGGTTCTGACCTGAAAATGTGCTTTTTTATTTTACGTATTTTACTGAAGAAGTTTTTGAAATTTTTATATAATAATAATTAATTGTAAAATAATTATTACATATGAGTTTGGTGGTGAAAAAAACATTCATTTACGTTTATTTAAACGTGTTTGAGGTTACAAGTGGTTACAAAGCTACCGCCGAAAATTTAAAATTATATGCTACAAGCCTGCCTATTGCACAAGAAGGCTGACTAATGCATAAAAGTTCAACGTTACGAACTTTTCGAATCCGTATGCACTATGGTATGCGAGAACCACGGGCATTTAAATGGAGGCCTACGTAGTGTTCTAAAATCTAAAAAGTTTAAGAAGGAACTACCGCATACTTTCAACAATCAGATTTTGTTCAAATTTAAAAAATGGGGAGGTATTGACAATTTAAACCGGTTTAGAGTCGGGCTTAGTAGAAAAAATCTAAATTAACAAGTAATCTTATAGAGATACTGATAAGCGTGAATCGAGCGTGGGGCCAGTAACGCCCCGCTTAATTCTGATGCAATAAATGATCAGAATTTAATGAAAATGAAAAAACTTACGTTTAAAGGTTGTGAGAAAACGTTTACAGAATTCGTGTGGCGCAGAAATGCACTCGGATGAGAGAAGAGGACAGTCGAAGTGCACGAAGTTGTAATGTATATAGGGTGCATCCTATACAATTGAGGAGCTACAATAGAATGGTCAAAAAAATGTCAAGTTTCGAATTTTCGAAATGTTTATGCACTGATGCACTCCTATAGCCAAAATAATGTAACATAGTTTCTTAAAGAATTTTTAATGAATATTTAGTGGTGACGCAAGCCTGTCGAAGTCTAGTATTTGTAGATTGGCAGCCAAACATTTATTTCGCAGTTTTTTTTGTGAACACTAATTTTAATCCCACCCTTCAATAGCATCCCTCGAATTGGGACGGAAGCACTATACTTTTTAATGCGAGAGTTCGCATGTAACGTCTAAAACTTGAATATTTCTGAATGCGAAGTGAGAGCTTTGGCGTTGAATGCATGTTAACGCGAGAGTTATAATATGTTTTAATGCTATTGAATGCAACTGAATGCGAAACAGAAATTGTCTCAATGCTATTGACTGCGATTGAATGCGAGGCAAAAAATATGCGATTGCTAAGTATTGAATCGCATTCACGAGATGTTCTCTGGAAATCTGCTTTTCGACAACCCCGCATTAAAAGTGCAATAGTTTTGAATACGTTTCAATTTGAGGTTTTTTTCTAGGGATTGTGGTCTGAAGCCTTCAAAACGTTTACGGCTTTACTAAGCCTACCTGGGATTGGCATGATATTAAGTAAGAGCAAGATAACCGTTTCCGAAACCATTTCCTATTGCAAAGGTAGGTATATGATTGTATTGGTATCGCTTTAATTTTTCTGATGGTTGTAATTCCTTAAAATTTTGACGAAAAAAGCACCTGAAGGAAAAAACTCAAACAGCTAGACTTTCATTACGATATTTCTTGCTTTTATTATCAAGCTATTTCTTCTATTTTTTCAGCATCTGTTCGTGATAAAGTAAAGATTGTATAATGGGAATTTTAAATTAAAAAATAATATACATGAATAGATATAGGTCTCTGAAAAGTGTCAAAATAGGAATATTCAATATTAAATTAGAGCTTCAAATATAAAGTTTTTGAAGAGTACTTTTTTGGAAAATTATTTTGAACATGCAGTAAAACAGTTAGTGAATAGACATTAATATCCGATATGTTTAAAAGGTGGTTAAAAGGAGAAATGAAAAAGAGTGTCTTTTTCCCATGTTAAATTCGTAATTAGCCCATAGGAACTAAAAATGCCTTGCGCCACCTCTAAATATTAATTAAAAATTCTACAAAAAAAAAAACACTATGCTATATTATTTTGGCTACAGGAATGCATTGATGCATACAAATTTCCATAATTCGAAATATTACAACCGGAATTCCCTTTTATTTATTTTTCATTATGCTTGCATGAGAGTGAAGTAAGAAATAAAGAGAGAAACATTAGGCAGCGTAAATAAAGAGTGCAAGCTCAGCATTCTCCCTCGTATGGTAGTGAGACGCCAGCGGGTAGCAGGCGGGCCTCGGTAGACTGAAAGCATGAGAACGCCCAGAATGCATAGATCAGCATTTTCGTACATAGAGGGGCATACTCTTGCCTGTGATTAGCGGCGGAGTACCACCTCACGCGAAAGTGCAATCTTAACAAGGGGGAGAGCGGACATCGGTGCACGGCGTGGAGATGCCGCGCTGTCCAGGAAGGTAGTTCCTTTCTTCCCATTAAAACTACGCGCTCTGCACCTTCCATCGCACATCGTCTAATTTTCGCAGAGACAAGTAGATCGCCCGTCAGTTTAAAGGCCCATGCATGCTCGAACGCAAACGCGAACGCGAACGCTGAGAAGACGCACTTTGGAACGCATTTTTGAGTTATACTCGTAGCTGGAACGCATTTTTCAGTTATACTCGTCGCGGTCCACTGCACTGTGGCAACCGCAGAGTGCTTCAGGAATGAATTTTCACGGAAGGATGTAGCTGTAGGTCGCAATTCTGAACCAATTCACATTTTTTTTTTATTTAATTACTCACTTTTTATTTAATTACTCAATTAT
>CAKNWT010295740.1:0-17819 GCA_932066315.1 Andricus coriarius | reverse complement strand
GCTCGCTGGTGAACTCCAGCAAGCGAGATTCAGCAACCCCAAAACGATTGTTGAAGTTTATTGCACGGCTTTTCCTATATTTGACCTTGAAATTCCCTTAAACCTGACGCGGTGGAGGTAAATGGGCCTCGGGTTTCGATTCAGCGACCCCAAAAACATGTGTGAAAGGTTTTTGAAGTTTATTGAACGGCTTTTCCTGTGTTTGACCTCGAAATGACCTTGAAACTGAAGCGGTTGAGGTAAATGGACCTCGGATTTAGATTTAGTGACCCCAAAAACATATGTAAAATGTTTTTGAAGTTTATTTCACGGGTTTTTCTGTATTTGACCTTGAAATAACCTTGAATGTGATGGAGGTAAATAGACCTAGGATTCATATTCAGCGCATCAAAATACATAACGATAAAGTGGTCTTGTCAAATAGTCATCACCTTTTTTTTGTAAAACAGTATCATTCTTTGTGAATCTTATTATTCGAAAATTTTATTATTTGGAAACTTTACAGTGTCGGGAAATTTATTTGTCAGGATTTTTCAGTCGTCTTA
Source organism: Andricus coriarius (assembly GCA_932066315.1). Lineage (NCBI taxonomy): Eukaryota > Metazoa > Arthropoda > Insecta > Hymenoptera > Cynipidae > Andricus > Andricus coriarius. The sequence continues at coordinate 17,274 of CAKNWT010295740.1, read as the reverse complement.
TTTTAATTTAAATTTTTTATTTTATTTTTAAATTTAAATTTTTAATTTAAATTTTAATGTTTGATTTAAGGCCATGTGGCGAGTGGGTCACGTGACAGGCTTCCTACCTTACCGACACTTTCTTTATTTGTAAACTTATTTTCACACGAATAGCCACATCGAGTTGAAATTTTGGGATAATAGATAAGAAGCAATAAGAAACGCGGCTCTGATCCAAAAATTTTATAATTATGAAAAAAGTTTTTTTGTAAATAATTTTTTTGTTTGCTTTTTTCATAATTATACAAATTTAGGATCAGAGCCGCGTTTCTTAGTGCTTCTTATCTATTATCCCAAATTTTCAACTTGATGTGCCTATTCGTGTGAAAATAAGTTAACAAATAAAAAAAGGGTCGGTAAGGTAGGAACCCGGTCACGTGACCCACTCGTCACATGGCCTTAAATTTCATTTTCAAATTTTAATTTCAAGGGAATGTGATACTTAAAAAATTATCGATTTTAGCAGTGTTAGGTTCCCCCGGCTTTGCTAAATTTGAACTACACAATATTTTTGGTCAAAAACTTAGTACAAGTAATAAAACATAGTAGTAACTAACCTCGAAATAGTGCATTTAGAGAAAAATTGTATTTCGCAGAATATATTTTTTTGCTATTATCCCTTAAAAAAAAGAGTTCGGGGACGTCCGTTATTCTATTTTATAGCATCTCTGAATTCAGTTTTTAACAATTTTAAGTTTTGTGGAGAAAAGGCCGGGGGAGCTAAGCCCGATTGAAGTATCACATGTCTTCAATTAAAAATTTTAGGAATGTGGAAAGGGCATATAAGAATTGAGAAGGAAGAGGGGTTTGAACAAGGTATAGGCAGGATTACAAGGAAAATCGTATAAGTTAGAAATGGGTTAGAGAAGAAAAGGATGTTGAGTTAAGGGGTAATGGGAGGGAAATGATTTAGGAAACATATGGAAGGGATGGGTGAAAAATATAGGAAAGAAGAAGTGAGAAGGAGGTGAGAAAGGTGAGAAAGGTGACGTAGGAAAGTTTCACAATCAACACACTACATAAATTGAAATTTCGAGACTTTGGTAACTGTGTCCGTTACGCTATATTAAACTAGGAATCCCCCACCCTAAGTCTTGATCTACTTACACACACAGTTATTTTGCCAGTGTATTTAAATTTCATCAATCTTTTTTTAGCCGGTGCTGTGGATAATGTATTTCTACATGAGCATAGCCATAATCCAGGACTTGAAGGTATCCATTCTTTCGAAATTCCTCCAGGAAGCATAATTGTTATTCAGAAACTTAGAGCCGGCGTGCATGTGCCTGGCCATTTGGTTTACGGAGATCTCCAACGAATTGTAATCCGCGAACTTCCAACAGATGATAATGATCCATACGGACACGCTTTTGTAATAATCGATGCCAACAATGAATTCCATGCACGTCTTAGACCAGGCACAGCATATCCCCGTAATAATACCGAAGAGAATAATACTCCTGACGAAGATCGAGAATACCATTGTTGGATAGGAAGACGAGATAATTTGAATATTGGAGCAACTCTTTTTTCTTTGGATGAAGAGCACATGCATGGAATCCCTCACGTTCATTATACGATAGATTCGCGTGAAATTCATGTTGTAGGAGAGTTACATCATTTACCTCCTGAAGCTATACCTGGACGTGGAAATCAAAGAAATGACGTACCATGAATCGATCTAAAAAGTCGTCAACATTTCAATTATTGATTATTTTCTGAATGCTTGTATTACAATAGTATTTCACGTTACAGTTTATTAATCAATAAAAGATAAAAGGCAAATTTGAACAATCTATTGTATTTTTTGGTCTTCCAGTTTGCATGTACCATTAGGTTATAACGTATCATTAAATTATACAAGTTTAGTCCTGTCTTTGGGGGTATATCGAGTTACTGGGGTTAAGAAATAGCTTCTGGGAGCAGCGACTTGGATATCTGGCCGTATTCTGGGGGCAGCGAGCGGGTTGTCGCGGATGATGTGGTGGCCTGAAAAATCAGGGAAGTCTGCGCCGGGGACAGGGTCGTTACTATAGTCAGCATGGTCAAGGGTAGTCTGTGGAAGTCCACTAAGAAGTGACTTTTCCAAAATTTCGGGGGGAACTGCCTAAGTCTGAGGAAAAATTATTGAGGAAGGGGGGACCACAAAAAAACCCTACCTCTTGTAAGATCCGATAGACCCAGCTGAAAATTCCTGTACAGAAACCTAGGAGGATCCTGCACATGTTCATGTAAAGGAAACTGCACACGAACCTGTACATGTAATCTTGACGGTTCCTGTACGGATATTTGGCGAAGGCAACTGTACATGATCCTGCAAAGGAACATGCACCGACAAAGGAACCTTTGAATGATCCTGTATGGCTTCCTGTATAGGTTCCATTGCGAAGAAAATTGAGGCGCAGGTTCCTGTACAGAAACGTGTATAGGATCGCTCATAGAGAGAGATCAAAGGAACCTTTGGAAGGATCCTGCACAGAAGCACGTATCCTTTGCAGAAAGCCATCGTGAAAACTCATGTCCCTTACTGCTATTAAGTTGCCTTCCTTTTATTCCCTTGAAGATCCAACTCACCATCGAGAGAGCCAAGCAACTAGCGAACCCTCGCGGATTATTTCCTACGCAGGTTCATGTATAGGATCCTGAACAGGTTCCTGTAAATGAACTCACACCTCAATTGACTCTGTGAATGAACCTGTATAGGATCATTCAAAGGTTACCTTGTATACAGGTTCCTTTGCAGGATCTTGTACAGTTGCCTTCGCCAAGTTCCTGCACAGGAACCGTTAAGATTACCTGTACAGCTTCGTGTGCAGTTTCCTGTACAGAAACATGTGCAGGATCCTCCGAGGTTTCTGTACAGGAATTTCCAGCTGGGGACTGATACGGCTGGAAGAAGTTATTGTGCTTTCGCCGGTCGGGCATTATTACACAATTTGCGAATGATTTGACATGGATAATCTATAAAACCAGTCACACCTCACAACATTTTTCGTTTGAAAATTTGATTTGAGTTCTACATATTTAACGATTTCGGTTGAATTCGACTGTTTTTGATGTAAAATAAAAATCCTCTTTGAGTGAAATATTAAGTATAATATTTTTCGTTGAGAATTTTGAGAATTGAGAATTCTTTTTTTTTTTGGTAGAAAATTAGTCTTCTTCGTTCAAAATTTATCTGTTTAGTTGAAAATTCAACTCTTATTTAGAAAATTCGCCCTTTTGGCTTAAAATTAAAAAATTTCTTTGATCCTTTTTTCTTGACAGAAGAATCTTTCTTGGTTAAAAATGCAACCCTTTTTTTTAAACCTTTTTTTCCGATTTCAAAATTAATTTCTGTTGGTAGGAATTTTATCTTTTTGAATAAAATTCCACTGTGTGTTTAAAAAATAATCTGCTTTGGTTGATAATTCAATTATTTTAATGAAAGTCGGTCTTCTTGGCTTGAAAATTTAACTATGATGTTTAAAAGTCATTTTTTGTCGCGAAATCATTTTTTTATTGAAAAACCAACTATTCTTTTTTGGGTTGAAAATTGATCTTTTTTAGTCGAAAATTCATGTTAATATAATAAAAAATCCACGATGAAGCAAAGTTTTTAATGTTAAAATGTTTTCAACGTTTTCAAACAATAATTCATATTTTTGAATTTAAAATTTAATTTCGAATTAAAGGATCTCGGAACTGAATGATTTCAGATTAAAATTTTAGAAATAAGACAATTTGATTGTAAAATTATTCAAATTGAATAATTTCAGATTGATTAAACAAATTGTTCTAAGATCAAAAAATAATTTGACCGCCATTTTCACTGTTCAAAATCAAAAATGTTCTACTATAAAACTTCAAAATTGGATTATTTTAACTGCGGAAGGTTGAAAATTAAACGAATACAAAGTTTATTGCTAACCAAAAAAAATGCATGTACAAATCCTTTCAAATTTCCATTCTTTTCAGAGAAATTAAATACTTAAATGTAAAAAATTTTCTAGTCTTTGATTATATTTTTCTAGATTCATTCATTTCAATATAATTGCAAAACTGAAACTTATGAAAGGTAAACTTTAAAAATTGAGGTTCAAGATGCAAATTCAGAACTTTTAAATTTGATCCATTTAGTATCAAAGAAATTATTCAATTACTGGTGTATAAATTTGAGGTAGTTACATTCTTATCTATATTGATTTTAAACCACACAATTTTTTAAAATATAATGTCAAATCGTTTAATTTTTAACACTTAATTAGAATTATTATTCATTCTTAGAATCTTCCAATGAAATATCTTTCAATTTTAAATAATAAATTTTTCTAATATTCCCTTCAAAGTCAGACATGTATTAGATATTTAAATAAAAAGTATTGAAAAAAGAATACAAAATAGGATTGCTATGACTTCAATTTTTAAATTTGCACAATTTTCATCCTTTCAAGTTGAAATTGATTTTTTTTGGGTTGATAAAATACTCAATATTTTGAAACATTTTTAAACAAAAAATGATTCAATATTTTTTATTTTTTTATTCTTAAATATTCCCGTTTTTAAGGCTTTAATCTGACAACATTATTTTTTGAATTTTTCCATTGTTCTGCTATTTTTAATATTTCAATTTAAAATTACCAAATTCTGAAATTTGAAATTAAAATCCTCCAAAAATTGATAAATTTTATATAAAAATATTTCAAACTTAAGCTTTTGATGCAAAAAAAACTCCACATTTAACTTTTAATTGTTCAGAAGTCATTGTTGGTGTTGAAATAAACGCGAAATAAGACGTAAAATTGGAAGTGAATTTTACAAACAAAAACAATGACATGTAGAAAGTATAAAGTGTAATGTGAAATCTAAAATCATACATAATTAACCACTAGGAATGAGAAGCAAAGAAAAAATTTGTGATTTAATTATAATTTTATGTGTATAATTTCAAGCGATATAGTTTTAAATGTTTTTTTAGTCCAATTTTAAATATTTACAATTAAAAACTCTTGAATTTCCAAAATGTATCAATAAAATTTGTACATTTTGATGATATTGAAGATCAAAAGTCAACTTTTCAATTCTAAATCTTCCAAATTGAAGCTTCGAATGAAAATCAGCAAAATTACAAACATTCTTATTTATAAATTTTCCAAATGAAAAATTCCTTAATTTCAAAGATTTACAATTTAAAGTTCTGCACTTTTGAATATTTGAAATTCGAAATTCTCAAAATTAAAAAATATAGACTCATAAAGTATTACATTTTCATGATTTATATTTCCAAATTATGTAATTTGGAACATTTTCTTTATTAGTTTTTAATTCTAAATCTTCCAAGTTAAAGAAATTTATAATGTAAAGCATCAAAATTACAGTATTTTGTAATTGTATATTGTAAAAATTGAGAACACTCTAATTTGAAAGATTTACAATTCGAAAGAGATAAAATTGAACAAATTAAAATTACTGACATTTTTAATGGTAAATCTTGAAAATTAAAGACGATTTAATTTTAAAGGTTTGTAATTTAAAGTTCTGCACTTTTGAATAGTTTAATATTATATATAATTCATGATTTTTAACATGAAATGTCAAGTTTTCAATTCTAAATTTTTCAAATTGAAGACTTTCGGACTGTAAGTCATCAACATCACAGAATTTTTATTCCTGACACTGAAAACTTTCATAATTTTCGGTATTTCTGCAATTTTGAAGCGTTGAAATTAAAATTTTTCGAATTTTGAAAATTTCGAATCACAAATGATTAAACTTTTAAGATTAATATTTCAAAGGTACGCAATTTGCAATATTTGTTTTCAGCTAGTTTAATTTTGGAGATTTCGCAATTGAGAATTTCTCAATTTCCACGATTTGCAATTAAAACTTTTTTAATTTTTAAGATCTACAATTGAAAACTCCCTAATTTTCAAGATGCATAGATAAAAATTTTCGAAGTTTGATGATTTCTGAAATTGAAAGTTAAATTTTCAATTCTAAATCTGCCAATTTGAAGAAATTTCAAGTTGGAGTCATCTTTTTCCCCAGAAAAGAAGGGATGGTAGAGGAAGTGAGGGAAAAGATAATAGGGTAGTAAGGGTGAGTATGGGGGAGAAATAGTGGTAGAGAAGTGAGGTTAGGGGAATAGGGAAGGCTTGGTGAGTGGAAGTATAGGAGGAAGAAGTTAGTGAAGGATAGGGGAGTGAGGGTTGAGTTAGTATGAAAGGGCGAGAAAGTAGGGTGAGGGATGTGAAAGAAGTCGAATCCTGGGAGGGTTTGGTCTTTGATAAGCAGCTATATACTTCGCTACATGGTAATGAAGTGAAGCCTTGTTTCAAGGGGATGCCGACATGGAGAAGTTTTTTCATCCACCCAGTAGGCGCTTGTCATTGATCTCCTGATTCATATTTTAAAAGAATCGGGTTTTTACACTCAAAGCTATGTAGAGGACTTGGCGGTCCTGGTAACAGCATGAGGACACCTTAGTGGAAATAATAAAGCCAGCGCTCAGCATAGTAGAGCAATGATTCAGGGACCGGTGTTTTGTCCTTTACTCTGGACAGGACGGAACTAATCCATTCTACCAAAGCCAAGGATCACTTACTGGCTATGTACAATAATAATCAGACCCATAATAGCATATGCAAATGCTTCGAAGGATTTTCTGCTTGGCAATCACTGGTGCTATGAAAACGACACCAACAGCAGCTCTTGAGGTCCTTCTGGACATCCCGCTGTTTCACTTTTTCGCAAGGAAAATTGCAGCACTAAAATCTATAGACGCCAAGTAGGGGGCAGCATTGGTAATGTTACGGTGAAAAATATTCATGATATCAGTAAGCGCTCTAAAGACTCATTGGGAACAGGCACTGGAATCTCTGGGAAGAAGTCCAGGGCTGAGGTAAGTACAGTGTTAAAAGATGAACTTATTTTATTAGAGGTTCTTGTTCTTCTTATTTAAATTAACTCTGAGGTGATGAGGGTTTTTACGAAACAGTACACTTTCAGTTGGCGGGAAAGTACTCAAAGTTCTTTATTGAATAACATAATGATAAATGTTACGTAAGTGAAAGAGAACATTTATCTCCACTCAATTTCCACTCTTATTCCACAGTTTTTATAATCATTAATCGATTAAACATCTAAGCTGAAATTACAGTTCACCGGAATCACTACCGATCTGTCGCAGTGCTCGTTAGTACGCTTACTGATCATTTCGGAACCAGTCTTACACAGATCCATGCATATCCGTGTATAGAGAGTCGCTCGCTCTCTTTGACAAAGATAACGCGAATCAAAAACAGCTGAAAATATAATATTATAAAATATTTATAAAATATAATATTCATGAAGATTATATAAATTTAAACAGATAGTAACAGTTTTGTAGTATTAATATGTGCCGCCCGCCGTCTAGAAACTGTGCCGAAGTTGAACAATGGCCGCCCACCGTCAGTAATATTTACCATTCTCAGAAATATCATTCTGGAGGTACTTAACACCTGAAGAGAGTGTATACTTAGATTGAATACAAACAGAATACTCTGATTAAATTAAGCATAGAAATGGTTAAAGAAAAATGTACGTAGCTTAAATTATGTCTTTCTTAAATTTAGTTTCTCACCGAACGAAGTGTCCTTTAATTGGGTCACTTAAGCAACAAAACTATCGGACAACTCAGCAGTTCCCGTAGCAGAAATAGGTAATAAGCAGATTTTGGAAATCGGGCGGTCGTACTCGGAAGTGGCAGTTTTAATACGAACAGTAATGGACCAGACCATCGCTTCCAGGCCGACAGTTAATAATTCGACCCAACTGCCATTTAGACGGAGGAAGAGCATCATGTCGAATGAGAACCATATCTCCCTCTTTAACATTAGGCTGCTGTTTTTTCCATACGTGACGCTGTTGTAGTGAATGCAAATATTCCACGTTCCACCGTCGCCAGAATATTTCAGTAATACGTTGCACTATTTGCCATCGCTTTAATCTATTTTCCTGAACAAATTCTACAGAGGGTTCCGGAGGACAAGTCATAGGAGCTCCTATTAAAAAATGACCCGGTGTTAGATAAGAAAAATCATCTGGCTCATCAGAGAGAGGACCGATAGGTCGAGAGTTGAGACAAGCCTCGATGCGCGATAGAGTAGTTGTAAATTCGTCGAACGTAAGAGTATGAGATCCCACGCATCTACGCAAATGGTGTTTCAGACTCTTGACACCAGCCTCCCACAGACCTCCAAAGTTAGGAGCAGAAGCGGGGATGAAATGCCAAGTAGTTCCCTCAACTGATAAAATATTGTATAGATCAGGATCCTGGCGCAACTGAGACAGATTATCTCTCAATTCCCGATCAGCACCCTGAAAGGTAGTTCCATTATCGCTGTATATATGCGCGGGAATTCCTCGGCGTGCAACAAAACGTTGATAGGCAGCTAGAAAACCCTGTGAGGAATAGTCTAAGGCCAATTCTAAGTGAATTGCTCTGGTGACACAGCAGACGAAAAGTGCTAAATAGCCTTAATAGCTTTTATGTCCTCGACCTGGGGAAAAACGAATCTGAAAAGGACCAGCGTAGTCCACTCCAGTATGACTGAATGTTCTAGAACTTGTCGTCCTTAAATCAGGCAAGCTACCCATCAATTGCTCAACGATAGCAGCACGTTGACGAGCACAAATTCCGCAGTGACGAATTAAATTTTTCACTAGATTCCGGCCTCCTATTACCCAGAATCCTTTGCGAAGTGTGTATAAGGTCAGCTGAATACCACCATTCATGGCTCTCAAGTGAGCATGCCGAGCAATTAGATCTGAAATGCGGTGATTAGGCAGTATAATCGGATGCTTTTCATCATAACCTATAGGAGCCTTATGTAGCCGACCTCCCAAACGTAGGACGGCTGAACCATCGAAAAACGGATTTAACGCTTTTAAAGATGAGTTTGAAAAAATCGGATCGCCTTTATTTAAAGCACAAATTTCGGTTGAAAATGCAGTACCTTGGACGTTGTGTGTCCAGAATAGGGAAGCTTGTTTAATTTCAGAAGAGGAAAGAGCAGAGGAACGTGACTGTTCTTCAGGATGAGGAAATTTTTCCAATTTCCTGCGCAGAACCTTAATAAATCGCAAACAATAGGCTGTAACTCTGATTAATTTAGGCCAGGATGAAAATTCATCAGCCAAGTACGGCATATTTGGACTCTCCTTGTTAACAAGATGAACGAGCTGTGCTTTAGGCATCGTCTTCTGCTCAAGCTCAATTCCCTTTGGCAGAGAAGGACACGAATCAGGCCACGTCACAGAGTTACGTGATAACCAGGGTGGACCTTGCCACCACAATGTATTACTGAGTACTTGTTCGGGCAAGATGCCCCTTGAAAAGCAATTAGCAGGGTTGTCCCCAGTTGAAACATGTCTCCACTTAGCATGTGGAACAAATTTGTGAACTTGTGCGACTCGATTGGCAATGAAGGTTCTCCAGGAAGAAGGATGTTTTCTGAGCCAAGCAAGAACTACCGTAGAATCGGTGTGACAGTATAAGGGCATTTTTTCGAAACCCATGGTATTTATAACAAAATGTACTGTTTTTGCAGTAATTGAGCCCCGCACAATTCTAATCGAGGAATACTTACGGGAAAAATTGGAGCGACTTTAGTCTTGGCAAATAACAATGTTACCTGCACTTCGCTGCTTTCCTGAAGAATGCGAAGATATACGACTGCGGAATAGGCTCTCGCGGAAGCATCAGAGAACCCATGCAGTTCGCATCCTAAACTCGATCGAGACTGTCCCGACCATCTTGGTATTTGAATTTCTTCTAGTTTTGGAAGCCCTGTGTAGTAAGCTTTTCACTGAATCAGTAAATCATCTGGAAGAGGATCATCCCAATCCAGTTTACGCAACCAAATTTCCTGCATCATTCGTTTAGCCATGATCACAACCGGAGAAAGCCATCCCAGTGGATCGTAAAGTTTGGCTATAACAGAGAGAATTTTTCTCTTGGTTCGTTGATCAATAGGGAAAGACTGTACGCGAATTTTAAAGTTACCTGAAGGTTGATCCTAATGTAAACCAAGTACCTTCATTTGGATCTCCTCCCCAGAAAAAAAGTCAAAGGCTCTTTCATAGTTCCCTTGCGGACAACCAGACAACAAAGGTTCATAGTTCGCTGCCCACTTCCGAAGATGAAAACCGCCTCGCTCCATCAATTGAGAGACTTGCACTCTCAATAGCTTGGCTTCTTCAATCTCATCCACGCCAAAGAGTACATCATCAACATAAACGTTATTTTCTAAAATAGCTTTGGCCTGAGGGAAGGCAGATGCTTCGTCATTCGCCAATTGTTTAATAACTCGATTGGCGAGATAGGGAGCGCAGGCCGTTCCATAAGTGACCGTAGTTAGCTGCCATGCTTCAAGCTTACCTTCTTCAGAATACCATAGGATGCGTTGATAATCCCAATCGCGCGGATCTATTTTAATTTGTCGGAACATTTTTTCCACGTCCGCTTCAAAAACAAACTGGTATCCGCGCCAACGCATGATAATTGAGACCAAATCCGTTAATAATTTTGGTCCCACTTGTAAATGTGAATTTAATGAAGGGCCATTAGATATGAGACTTGAAGCGTTAAAAACAACACGTGAATGTGTAGTGGAACTACTCTCTCTTAGAATGGGATGATGCGGCAAGTGAACTGTCTGAGGCGTATCCAACTCTAAAAAATCTGAAACAAGCTTCATGTGATTTAGCTGACGGTATTCAGCTAAGAAAGCTGCATATTCAGCTTGAAGGTTTGGTTTGTTAGTTAAACGAGCCGGACTCTTTTGTAAAATCAATTTTTCTCTACCTAACAAATTTCCGATGTCTATCGGAGGCCCATTTTTAAAGGGTAAACAAACCATGTATTGACCAGAAGGCAATCGTTGGTACGTGGAACAGAAATATTCCTCGCAACGAATTTCATCTTCTGTTGGAGAAGATGCAAATGGAGGTTCTTCCATCTCCCAAAAACGAGATAAATCTGCATGAAGTACTTCCTCAGTAATACTGAGATGTGTGGCGACAGAGCCACCGTCAGAGAAATTGCGTAATAGACCAGATAAAATCCAAACAAATACACTATTTTGGGCGGTTAGCGTACCTAATGTACCTTGTTTTAGACATGGTAATAAGCAAGATCCAAAACGATCCGCTCCTGGGATAATATCAACTTGAGAATATCCGAAAGGATCAGGATCAGCTAGGCTGAGTTTTTTTAACTTTTGCCCATTTATTCCACTAGGAAAATCAGGTGGAGAATAAGATGTTAAATTTTGAAGCACAAACGCGTACAAAGATATTAATTTCAGATTGCCTTCCTTGGGACGCAACCATACTTTAGCGAGTTTTTTAGCCGTACCAATAAATTCTCCTCTTACTCCAAAAACCTGTGTATTGATCCTTTGCTAAGCAGGTCTCAAAATCCTAAGAACTTTCTCAGACATAAAACTACATTCAGAGCCCTGATCTAACAATATTCGAAATCATGATTGTTTAAAAAGCATGAAATGCTATTACCAGTTGAGACATGATGCGTTCCTTTTATAGTCAATGGAGTTACCTGATTGACCTGTTCATGCTTATTAGTTTGAGATGTAGATGCCACCTGTGATGTAACCATAGTAGAATCCGTCAAGTTATTCAAGGATGTTTGAATCAAACAATTGATACATGCATATTTTTGAAAAACAAATTCTTTTCTTTTATCAATAGGCATTGCCTTAAAATCTTTCCATTTAAAAAGCGTGTGCTTCTCTTTACAGAGGAGACATTTTGAGTTAGAAGAGGCAGCATGACTTTTGACAGATTGCAACTTGTTTGATTTACTTTTTTCCGTCAATCTAGATTTTGAAAGTTGTATTGCTTCTAACGTTCTAATTCTTGTCGCTAAAAATTCGTCCAAAACTTCGCAAGAAGGATATTCTGTACTTGAGCCTAGTTGTGACTCCCATTCTTTTAAGGAAGCGACATCAAAACGTCGTACTGTCCAAAAAAACAATAATATCGTCTCAATGGTGAGTTGGGCGTTTTAAATTGTTGAGGGCAGCAAGAGATTCATTGGTGGTGTCACGCAGCAATTTTAAATCTTCAATAGAATTATTGTTTAACTTCGGTAAACTCGCTATCGCACTAAGATGAGCACCAATCAATGATCGCTTGTTGTCATATCTTTTTTTTATTGCCTCCCAAGTAGTTTGAAAATTAACATCGGTCACTTTAATGTGTTTAATTAGATGTTCTGCCTCTCCAGTCAAAGATGTCTTTAGATATTGAAAACGTATAATGCTTGATAAAGAATCGTTGTGTACAATTAGAGCTTCAAATAGATCGCGAAAATTTTCCCAATCGGTATAGTTACCAGAAAAAGATGGAATATTAATTTTTGGTAATTTGAGAACATTAGAATTCTGTTGTACAACATTATCTCTAAAGGAACGTTCTTGAAGTGTCGAATCATGTGGAAGAAAAGCATCAATTTGACAACTAATAAAATCGTACGCATCATGAAAAGCGTCTTCGATTTTAAAAAAATGACTTTGCGTAAAATAATCAACTTTCAGTCTATCTTCCGCTGAAGCGAGTTTGTGAACTTGTAAATCTAAATCTATACACTTTTGCCATTTTTGTTTTAATAAATCAAGGCGTCCACGTGCTGTGGTAATATTCCTTTTCGAAGTAGCAATTTTTTTATAATTTGACTCTGTTCGTGAAATAGAGTCATGTAATTTTTGTAGTTGAATACCTAAAACTTGTAAATCAGTTTCCATTTCTTGACAGTAATTTTCAAACAATGTTCAGAATCGAAATATTAATACATAAATATTTAATCCAAAGTAAATTTGGATAAAGTTATTGAATTACTGTCAATAAAAGAACATTATCAGAATCATAATGATTCAAATTGAAAATAATGAGCAAGCGTACATTATTAAAGATTTTTCGGACTTACGTTGATGGAGCTACAAAAAAAGAAGCTTTAAACATGAAAGCATAAATTTTCAACCTCACGCTGTAATAGGATTTCCATGGAAAAATTGACAGCTGGCAGTAGCATCATCTTTTCTGCAGGTCCAAAATAAGTAGTATATCTTCTGTAGACCAAGAAGAACAAAAGAGAGTTTTCATGAACTTCCTTTATACTGAGGATTACTCAAAATTTTTAAATGTGACGGAAGGAAACTTCTATCAGCTGGTAAACAGGCAGGCATCCTTCATAGAGAGATCATAATAACTGCTGGCCGAGCAATATTTTGCAAGAGTGAGAGAAAGCCACAGATAGGCAGAGAGGTAGTGCGAAACCGCACAATGAGCATTGCGTCATGTATCAGAAGCATATTATCAAACAAGTGTACTCGGCTGCGTGTGCACACTGCGTTAACTTAGAAAATATATATGCTTCATAGGTGTGAACTCGTTTACTTAAGAACACACTCACACATACAAAAATTTTGAATTTGCACTAGCCACTGTCCTTTTTAAAAAACTTTCCTATAATTTCAAATTAACCGATGTGACGCTATGTCAAATCTGGAGCGTTCGAAACGTTTAATCGTTGAAAACTGCATTTTCCAATGTTTCAGAAACCACTAAAACACACCTTAAATCCCGGACGAGCCCCCAAATGTTAATAGATGAACTTATTTTATTAAAGGTTCTTGTTCTTCTTATTTAAATTAACTCTGAGGTGATGAGGGTTTTCACGAAACAGTACACTTTGAGTTGGCGGGAAAGTACTCAAAGTTCTTTATTGAATAACACAATGATAAATGTTACGTTAGTGAAAGAGAACATTTATCTCCACTCAATTTTCACTCTTATTCCAAATTTTTTATAATCATTAATCGATTAAACGTCTAAGCTGAAATTACAGTTTACCGGAATCACTACTGATCTGTCGCAGTGCTCGTTAGTACGCTTACTGATCATTTCGGAACCAGTCTTACACAGATACATACATATCCGTGTATAGAGATTCGCTCGCTCTCTTTGACAAAGATAACGCGAATCAAAAACAGCTGAAAAATAACTCTCAATCTTAACAAAAAGCACTAAGCACATTTCCTACAGTTTTCCAGGCCGAAATAATAGCTATTAAAACTTGCCTCCAGGAATTTTGTAAGCTGGCTTATGAAGGTCAGCACATTTACATTTGTTTTGACAGCCAATCAGCACTTAAGTCACTTAGATCTGACGAGTTTACTTCCATACTAGTCTGGAGTTGCTTTCAAGATCTTCTTAAGGTTGCCGGTAAAAACTAAGTCAGTCTGATCCGGGTTTCCTGCCATGAAGATATGAAAGGTAATGTAAAAGCAGATGCACTGGTTAAGGTGGGAGCTTCACAGTCCCTGGTTAACCCGAAACTCTTCTACGGTATCTCGCACACAGCGTCAAAAGGAGCCCTTGGTAGATGTTTCTCGGAGGAGCATGTGAGATATTGGAAGGAAACCAAAAAATTGTGCATTCTAAGAATTTCATATCTGGCAGATGTACTAAGAGGACTGATGAACTCATGAACATGGAAAAAAGGCAGATCAATGTAGCGGTAGGGATGCTCACTAAACACTGCCAACTGAGAAAGCACTTGATCAACATGAGGATTGGAGACAAATCTCTTTGTCGAAAGTGCGATTTTTGTGAAGTGACAGCTCATCCCATACTTTGTGAATGTGATACACTGGCGTGTTTTAGAAACTTGGAGGATTATTTTATGAACCAGAAGACTTTCACGAAATCTCCTTCAAATCAGTGTGTGCCTCCATGGTGAAGAATAATATTTGAAATTATGAGATCTTGTCGGAAAGTGGCCGACTTTGTGTTCTTAATCTGTACCTAGTTGTGCTGTTGTAAAAACTAGGTATTTACTATTTAGCAGATACCTCTGTAAGGCCCGTCCTTAAGTTAATCAGACCTTTGAATCTTTAGTCGACTAGTGCAAGTAGTTGCATAAACGTCAAATCAAGTGTGTGGAAACCTCGGGATTCCAAAAACTATTTTTTTCTGGAAGTTTGAGCCGGATTTGTGGAAGAGTGGCGACTGGACAATTTTTGGTGAAAGGCGGTTTTACACAACTACAGCAGCCCCATAAAATCCTGACCTGGCTGTATGTGATTTCTGACTGTTTCCCCAATTTAAGTATTCTTTGAAAGAAAAAACATTTTAAGACACAGAGGAATCAAAACAAAACGCGACAAAACAGCTGTTAGCTATCCCAAAAGGTGACTTTAAGGAGTGCATCCAGAAATGAAAGAACCGCGTGAAGAAGGTTTTCACTTAAAAAAGGAAGTACTTGGATGGGGATATATTCGTCCTTGACCAGAATTAACTCTCGTTTCTAGTACACCACATGATTCCGGGCAGACCTCGTAGTGGAGTTGAGCGGAAGAAGGAAGGAAGATAAGAAATTGAAAAATGGGAGAATGCGAGAGATGAGGTGATGATGGGATCATGGATTCTAAGATGTTAAGAAAAAGAAGATGAGTGAGAGAAGTGCATAAGCGGAAAGTGGAAGGCGGGAGACATAGCGATATTTTCGCATATAAATCCCTTCCATCAGAACGAATACCGATCGCTTTTTGCATCAATCGAAGTATTGAGATATGGATAGCAGTGCTGGAGGAAAGAAAATCTGCAAAAATCTGTTATCTCCGTTTAGAGGGACAAGCATAGCAAAATATTTCGGAAGAGTGTTTAATTAGAGAGAAGTGGGTTTGAGTACATATGAGAGGTATAAATGAGGCATTATTACTGAAGTCACCCCACAAAAAAAATTCCTATCGGACTGAAACTTCCACAAAGTGTAATCCTACTGGATGGAAATATATGGGAAAAAGCATTCAAATTGAGACAAAGATTTACCAAGAGAAAGGAGGTGATATTTTTGTAGTCCTAAATTCAATAAATTTACCTGTTTATTATCAATTTTTCATGATTTATTAATAACGAACAGATTCCTTAATCCTACGTTGATATTTTTTGTTAATTATATACATTTGCATTCATATTTACCATGTCACTAATATAACTTGCTGACTTTGCAGGTAGATTTAATTCGCAAAGTTCCAAAATTTAGTATCCAATAATAATACTACTGATTCTACACCCCAGCGGCTGCGCCCGTCTTTCAAAATATCTGTACTAGTATTCACCTACAATGTTTTTGTAGTTCACAAGGAAAATCGCAGTAAAACCCGTGTATAGTACAGCAAACTTAAGTTCGACCTATTGTGTAAACGGCTACTTTGAGAACAGACAGACGCTGATAAATCACGTAAACCATGCCTGCGTTACATAAGGTATTCCATTTTTCAGTCTTCCAGTTTAAATTTATGTATGAATATATGTGCTTGCAGAAATTTCCTTTGATAATAATGTCCATACAATTGCAAACGAATTGGTACACACAGAATTTGACATACACGTCCAGTAAATGGGTATTCCTCGCAGCTACTGTTAGTGTTAGCTTACAACTCGTATGGTTTTTTCCGGGTGTAGATAATTGTTTATACCGGAGTTTGTAATACTTTCTTAAATTTCTCTTTCATTTACAATTGATTTTCAAATTTTGATGTGAAATATGTCGTATATCTTTCGCAGAATCAATGCTAGCCTGATCCATATGATTTAATTAATCGTAAGGCTCAAAAAATGCTTCCAATACGTTTTCTTGTTTAGGTGCTGCTATGCCATTCATCACTTTATGTATAGTAATGGTGCTTTCATCAGGAATATTAAAATTGTTGTAGATGATGTAGATCACCCGCAACATTGATGATAGGTTTAAATGAAATGAAATGAACCAGATTCGATGCATATATATTATGTAAACCATCGTCTGGCTCAAGCGTTGCACAGTAGTCACACCTGTTCTTGTTATATAACATTGGTATATTCCAAGAGAATCACCAGACCCATTGTCATCATTTACATCTATGTGTTGGAGCGTTGCATACCAACGATTGCCATTATTGAGTGTTACAAAAACATGCGCCTGTCCTTGATGACTTGGTGGAACTTGACCTTCTTCGAGAAAATAGAGCTCTCCAGTAAAAGAATGTTTAGTTAAAGGCGTTCCACTTTTCGTTCTATATATAGAAATTTTGCTTCCAGGCGAAATATTATACATATGACGAGTTGCCATTCCATGATTAATTTCATATCCGTGTTGATCAGCAAAAGAACCGTCTGCTGCAATACAAAAAGATTCATTACTTTTTT
>CAKNWT010295734.1:0-11758 GCA_932066315.1 Andricus coriarius | reverse complement strand
AGTTTCTCAGTGTAGGATGTTCTAGGTATAGATTCAAGTTCAAAATTACTTAATCTTTAACTCGATTTATAAGAATTGACAAACAAAGGCCCACGGGTTATTGGAACAAATTTCAGAAGAGAAACCCAAGCGTAAATAATAAAAAAATAGTTGAGGTCATAATTATTGTTCATTTAAATTTAGTTATTTGCATATTTCTGTTTTTTCTTCCGCTTTAAGTTTTATGGAAATGATTTTATTTATAAATAATCCGTGCAAATATTTTAGAGTATTCATTCTTTAAATTAAGCAATTTACTAAATAATATTTAATAAAAACGTAACAAATAATTATGACTCCAACTATTTTTTATTATTCACGCTTAGGATTCTCATCTAAAATTTGTTGCAAAAATCACTGGGCCTTTTTTATCAATTTTATAAATAAAATTAAAGATTAGGTAATTTTGAACTTGACGGTACACCTATAGAACATCCTTAATAAGACAAATTATAGAATACCTTATGCGAATTGAGAAACATTTGTACTTTTGAATACTCTTACGCGGTTAAATTAAAGCTTTCAAATTATTTAATTAATTATAGAAAACATGATACATGTTTTATGTTTGTACCTCTCGCTGGAAATTAGTATTAAAAAAAAATAATTTCAATGTAAAATCATAAAGTTTCGAAGAAGCCTTAAAATGTCTAAAAATTTTAGCTTGTGGTATTTTTTTTCACTGGAAATGAGCATTTTGAAACAAAAATCATCATCCAGATTCCCATTTTTCAACCATTCTTGATTATGTAAGCGTTCTAAATCGGAAATGGGTACTTTTAATACAAAAATGTTAGATTTTAAAGATCAAATTTTTTTCAACAGATTACATTTTTCTGTTTTGTTGGCCTTTTTTACCAGAAATCAACATCTTTAAACAAAAATCATTACACCTTAAAGGTTCATAATTGGTTAACAAAAGCGTTTCACACTAAAAACTGGTATTTTAAAGCAAAAATCATTATAGTTTGAACAACATTTGCAATTTTTGAACAATGGCAGCTTATATTGATGTTTTCCACAGCAAATCTGTTTTTAAACAAAAATCATTATAATTTGAACAAGATTCAAAATCTTCGAACATTTTCGATTATGTTAGTGTTTTTCGACGGAAATTTTTATATTTAATGAAAACAATTTCATTTCAAATAACATTTACGAATTTTTAACAATTTAAGGTTATGTTGGTGTTTTACATTGAAAATGATTGGAAATCGGTAATCGGTATACACGATTGGAATATCTGTATTACATAAAAGAAACTATAGAAGTTTAAAGAAATTTTTTTTTTTTTCTGAAAAATAGATGTAAACATTCAAATACTCGTAACTTTGATGAAATATTTTGTTTCTCAAATCGGAAAAATAAGTGTTGCTTAATTTTCTCTAAAAAACAGCATATTTCATTGCTGAGAGATTTTGCGACTTGAAGTATAGAACCTGCCTGATTTGAAATGAACTATGTCAGATTGCACAAAAATCAAATTGCACAAGTCAATTGCACACAAACTTAGGTTATTTTGGTGTGTTTCACCTGAAATTGGTATTTTAAAACAAAAATTATTATAATTTGAACAAAATTTAGAATATTTTAAAATTTTCGATAATGTTAGCCTCTTTCGTCAGAAATTTTAATTTTTAATTTAAGAAAACCTTAATTTTTTCAGATTATCATTCAATCATTTAATTTACAAGTTTTGAACAATGTTATGTCATGTTCGCGTTTTACACCGGAACAATTTCAGGAAATGCTAACACTTTTCACCGGAAATTAGTTCTTTTTTACAAAAGTCATTTGACTTCAAAAACTAAACTTACAATTTTAAACAACTTTAGGTTATGTTTGTGTTTTTCGTCGGCAGAATGTTAAGCATGAATCATGCTTGTTTGGAACTTAATTTGTCAGAGAATGAAATAACATAATTGTTTACTCTGACTTTGATTTTGTTGGACAAGGAAGTTTTTGTAAAACGTAGAAAAGATCAAATCTGATTGCAGAAACCTGAGAAGACATTTTCCTTGTTGGATGTACAGGCAAATAATAACAGTAAAATGTGCTCGTCTGTCAATAAGTTTATAACAGCGGAAGGAAAAAAACAAGTCAAGCTTCTTCGTGCCTGTATATGAAAATCTCAAGTAGTACATTATTCTCTAAAAGAAGTTCCTGGAGGGCCGAAGGAGGCTATACATATACAGTTATACACATCAGTATATAGATAATGATGCAGTACAGAATCCGTGGTTGCTCCAGGAGTAAGCTCACTTTCATAATCATATCCTAGTGTTCAAACACGTGAGCGTTCCCGAGTTGAATTATGCAAGCACAAATGCATCCCAAAAGTTGAGATTATACCTGGAATGTCTAATCGGATTGAAAGTAGCGCATACGCGGGAAAGGATTTGCTTCGATCTACATCAAATATGGAGGATTATTTTAATTCACTCATACAGGATTTACCTTATAAAGTACTAGCTGCATCATAAATATTTTAATGCCTGAAAAATTGTTCTTATACTTATTGATAATTACATATCATTTACAAAAAAGTGTTTTTATCTGAACACCGTGTCTATAAAATAGTGGATAAAATTTCCTTTTTGTTTTTACTGTAACTGTAAATGCAAATCATCACTGATGTACCGAAGTGTAAAATGAATAATATTTATCAGGACCATACAGATATCGATGTGTTTAAGGTACAAGGTTCTATCTCGAAACATGCATATTAAAAGGCTTTATCTCGAAGAATGAAAATTGAATGGTTCTATCTCGGGTGACGAAGTCCCGAAGCTTCAGAATTCCATATAAAATTGTATTGAGGACACCAGCGCCCTCAACTTTGTAGAATAGGGTGGACGTAGGTCAGAGAAAACCTGGAAATCAGGGAAAAGTCAGGTATTTTGAGAAAATATCTTGAAAAAGTCAGGAAATTTCTATAAGCCGCACTTTAAATAACTGTCAACAGTTTACAAGATTAAGATTCTGGTCTTTGAATATTAATGGTCAGGGGAAAATAAAAGATTTTAAGAATGAAGATTTGCGGCTTCCTTGATATAATATTTTTATCAGTGATTCATTTGCCTTGTATTTCTATTTATTTTTTTTGCAGTTGCTTACTCCTGACGATTATATTTTTAGTTACAAAATTTCATTATTTAAAAATTCGACGATTTTGTTAAAAAGTCATACTTTTTGTATTGAAAATTCAACTTTTTTGTAATTAAAATTCATCTCTTTGGTTGAAAATTCGTTTGTTTTTGGTTCAAAATTAATTTTATTAATAAAAATTGTACTATTTTAGTTGAATAATCATAATTTTAGTTGAAAATTCATTCTTTCTTATCGTAATTTTTTTTTATTAAAAATGTAACTTTCCCAGTTTTTTAACAATTTATCTTTTTTAGTTGAGAGTTGTATTTTTTTGGTAGAAAACTCATCTTCATGGTTTAAAAATACTTCTCTTTTGTTAAAAAATGCAACTGTTTGGTTGAAAATGAACTTTTTTGTTGAATATTAAACTGTTTTACAGGAAATTCGTCTTTTTTCTTAAAGTTCAATAATGTGGATGAAATTTTTTTGCTTTCTTGTCTGCAAAATCTTGAAAATTTAACAGTTCCAGTTTAGTTTCAAAATGTCACATTTCCAATTTAAATTGAAAATGTATCTTTTTTAGTTTAAAATTTAACTATTTGTTTAAGACTTCATGTATTTTGTTGAAAATTCGTCCCGTTTGGTAGAAAATTAATTTTCTTAGTTTAATGTTCGTCTTTTTGGGTTTCAAATTAATCTATTTAGGTAAAAATGTCATAGTTTTTGAATGAAATATCAACTATTACATTTTTTGTTGACAATTCATCTTTGTAAGTTCAAAATTCACCTATTTGGTTGAAAGTTTAACTATTTAGTTAAAAGTTTAACATTTTTTGTTGAAAATTTTTCTCTTTTGCTTTAAAGTTTAACGATTTGTTTGTTTGTTTGTTAACTGTTTTTTAAAACATTCGACATTTTAGCCTCAAAAATCAAGTATTCGGTTAAAAATGCATCTGTTTTTTTTCTCTTCTTTGTTTGAAAATTCGACGATTTAGTTGAAAATTCATCTTTGTGGGTAGAAAATTCAACTGTTTTGTTGAACATTCCTCTATTGTGACAGAAAAATTTGTCCTTTTGGACTGGAATGTCATTCTTTTTTTGTTGAAGATTCAACTTTCTTCAAAAAAAAATTCAATTATTTTGTTGAAAATGCAACTGTTTTTTGTTGAAATTCAATCCTTTTTGTTTGAAAATTCGACCATTTCGTTGAAAACGTATCGTTGCAGGTTAAAAATTAAACAATTTAGTTAAATATGAAACTATTTTGTTGAAAATTCAACTATGTTGGTTGAAATAAAAATATCAATAAAGAAATTTTAAAATTTTAATTTCAAATCGTTTTATTCCATTTATACCAGATTCTATTATAAAAATGTTACAAGATTCGAATGCTGGTCTGAATTTGAATATTAATTGTCAGGCGATATGAGAAATTACCAGGGAATAATCAGGGAAATGTCAGGGAATTTTGAAAATTAAGTTTTGCGGCTGCCCTGTAGAGTGTAGAAACTTTCAATTTTCACTCGCCGAGTTAGAACCTTTCATTGCGCATGTTCCGAGATAGAACCTTGTAATTTGGACACGTCGATATTATTGGGAGGATAGATTTAAAAGAATCATGAATCAAGTTCTTTAAGATTGTTTATTATTTTGAAAATTGTATAAACACTTAAAATGACCATATATAATTCTATGATTGTACCGATTGTACTATACGGTAGCGAGACATGGGCATGTCAAGAAAAGGACAAGAGTAAAATTAACGCGATTGGCATGAAACCTCTGCGCACAATATGCGGGAAAACACTGACGGACAAAGTCCGAAACTAGGTTATCCTCAAAGAATGTGGTCATTGAGAGACACTAGTCGATATATGGGAAAGAAATTAGTTAAGGTGGTCCGGACATGTTGAAAGAATGAAAGAAGAACAACTGACCAAACGGGTGTATAACGGTAATGTAAATGGCAGAATGTCCAGAGGTAGACCGCCGAAAGAATGGTTAGAATCTGTGAAGGAGACATTAATCCGAAGAGATATAAGAAGCCATAGAAACACGAGAACTTGCATGAAAAAATGCATGGACGTGAAAGAAGCTAGAATAGTATGCCAGGACAGAAAAGTGTGGCGACAAATAGTTTATAAAAAAAAATGTGAGTATAGTGAATGACGCCTGAAACAAATGACCTTGGATACTAATGGGCCTAAGTGGGGAACCACACATAACAACTTTGTGAGACTCTTGATGTGGGGTGATCACTAGAGAGACTATTTTGAAAATTCTATAAACACTTGTTTGAAAGTTTTAACATAATGAAGGGTACAATGTATGCAGTATACCTTTGGTTGTCTTTCCGCATCAATCAACATTAGCTTTTGTTTGAAAATCCCAACGAAGAACTTCCACTAGTGCTGTTGCATAGATTTCACATTCCTCAAGCGCTTACAGCCAATAGGCCCGGTGAACTGCTCAAATACCACGTGCTTGGATATAGACGTTACCAAAGCCAAACGGTGCTTATAGCAAACGTTGATTGGATTCCGAAGTCTCGTTTCACGATTCACTGGGTATTTCACTTGATCTAAAGAGAATACCAAACGTATACGTTTGCGCCAATCCAAAGATTTTGATTGTTTGTTTTCAAACATTTTTGGAATGCAGAAGAGATTTTTTCGAAGTTTTTTTTCTATATTGATCTTTTTTCTCCAGAACGCAAACAACTACGCTTTTTATAAAAACAACACAAGATACAATAGTCAACAGAACAAAATAATACCTTTAAAAATAGTATGTTGACGCTTTTCTCTGTTTCGCTTATTTACCAAATTTTATACTCAAATGAAAATAATGCAGGTTAAAGTAATATTTTTTCCAAATAAAACTGGATAAGGTTCAATTTTTTGAAATTCTGATTTTAATAATTCCAAGTAGTTTTCCGCTCTAAATACAGAGAAACATTTTTAAAACTTTTTTCAGCTCACTAAAACATTTTTAATGATACCCACATGCTTCTATAATTTTGAATTAATTTTCTATCATGTAGTATAGAAATAATTTCAATTTTGGTCCTTATCCAGTTGCCATTGTCATATTTCATAAATTGTTAAATTCCGGTATGAACATTTCTCAAAACGTTGGCATATCAAGTAATGTATTTATTGTCCATATTTAACAGGCCCGCAAAAGTCCTTACTTAATTTTCGTGATTTTGTACAAAAGAAGCAGTTTCTACATTTATGAAATGGACAACTGGAAAAAGAACATTTTGTTTTTCACCCTTACGACTTAGAAAAAATTTTTTCCTAATGTTTTCGTATCGTCAATCTTCAGCTCTTGGGTAACACATGCTTCTATAATTTTATCAAAATTTCATATTGGAATACCTGTCATAGAAAACTTTTTTTGTTCATCCTGTAAAATTTCATTCAGAGTCCTTATCCAGTTGTCATTCTCATGTCTTCAAATTGAGAGTAGAAAACTGCAATGGTTTAATTTTGAAGCTTTTTTTAAAGAATTTTTCCCCCGATGAAGAAATAATACTAAAAGTTCTATCAGATACAAGACGGAAAAATTAAATTCCTGTATTAGTTTAAGTAATACTTTAAAGATTGTAAATTCTTTTTGATAGTCTACGTTATCTGCTTTACGTAATATTACGTCAGCGACTGATTCTGCGACACTAACATGAACGGCGAACTGATTTAAAATGGATACGGTCTCACCAGGTTTTGTAAATTAAAATTGTAAATAAAATTTTTCTTTGATAATGGAAAAAAATAAAACAGTGACAGATTTCCAAAATAGGTTAAAAAGGTGACAAATTTTCAAAATAGGTTAAAAAACATGAATAGGTGACAACCTATAATGACTGTTCTATGGCAACCAAATACTTTTTCCAGTACACAGAACAAAAATATAAGCTGTCTATCGATATCAGCAAATTACTTCACTCATTGACAAAACATAACTGAAATAAAGAATTGTATTTTTATTTGAGACAGCTTCACACCTTTGGATATTTCGTTTTCTTAAAGCTCCCCGCACAAAATGTATGGAAGAAGCCTTTCGGTGAAATTATCTCATTAATACTTTTGATAAGCATCACCTGAAGGATCAGAAAATAGAACTAGATTGAACTCAACTAAACTTTGACCGAAAGGCCTTTTCCAATCATTTTGTACGGGGTCCGCAAAGAAACAGTTTTGATAAAACTTCAATATTGCACATCTTCAGAATGTAGATTTTCGTTGTCAAAGAGATTTTTTTGGTTCCATGATGTCTTCACATTAAGTCGATTTTTGTAATTTAAACAAAAAATTTACCAAGACAATCACATTCTTTTCCGTATGAATTCTAAAATTGACGAGTTGATATATATTTGGACTTCGAATATAAATTCATCATCAGTTGACTCAAATTTGAAATTATGATATAAAACCTGAAGGAGTTTGAGTTTAGTTTCAGCACCTGGCTTACTTAACGATGGCGACATGTCTCTCAAGAACTAGTGTAATGTAACTCGAAATCAAAACTCGTCCCTATCTCTTAGACGCAGGACTACAGAATTAATTTACCTCGTAGATATCGCGCTGTCTATTCTTCGCTGTTCGCGCGAACTGCATTTAGAGCAGATCTCGAAACGACTAAACGTAACTCGCGAATATCCGAGAATTTGTCCTAATTAGCGTAAACCGGCGTTAACGAAGATTCTACTTTCGCGGAATTAATTAAGGTGGTTTCCGAAGTTCGCCGACTACCGGTCGGCAGGTAGGCGTGAATGAGGTGGCCAGTAGGTGGAGGGTTTCGTCTAAAGCTCGAGAAGAGAAAAAGGACGAATATATACTGGAGGCTTGCATCACTGAATATTCATGTATTGTAATCAACCCCTCAGACTGCATTGCGTACCTACACGACCAGTTCCGGTTTGAGGCGAGAGCACTCAGCTTCGCACTCTTAACCGTTTTCTATCTTGCACATTTTCTATCTTGCACTGATTTCTCTACCCTTAGAAAAGAAAATTTTTTTTCAATTTTTTTTTTGCTTCGCACATTCCAAGATCAATTGAATTAAAAATCAGCACTGTAATAGCCCCTCAACTCTAATAAAAATTAACAGGAGGGCAATTCAGTTTAAAACTTTTAGCCCAGAAGTTTACAATTCAATATAACTGTGGGATGAAAATTGAATTTGATACAATTAAGTATTTTTATCATTAAGTAGGTTTCATACTTTTTTAAAGTTAATTTTAAGCTCCAGGAGCTTAAAAATGTTGACAGAACCTTCATTTATTTGAAATTAAATTTTTTCGGTAATGTGCACAACAGTCTTAAGGGGTATCAATAAACTACGTTTCCAATTTCGGGCTATTTTGACACCACCCCTCCCCCCGAAAGTAAGATGGCTCTGAAAACAGGGGAGATGGGGGATTTTTCATGAAAATAGGGGAATAAATTCTTCTCAATGAAATTAATGTTGATACCATATTCAATTCAATATGAAACGCCTTAAAATTCCTGAATTTCACGTCGAAATTTATTTAAATTAAATGTTTAGCAAAATAGTTAATTTTTTCACCAAATGGTTAAATTTTCCACCAAGAAGATTAATTTTCTGCCAAAGACGAATTTCCAACAAAATTCATGAATTTTCAAACAGATATATGAATTTTCAACAAAAAAGTTCATTTGCAATCTAGAGAAATGAATTTTCAACTAAAAAAATGTAAGTTTGTTACCAAAAATGGAATCTTTTAATTTTCAGTTTTAAAATTAATTTTAAATAAAAAAATTAACGAACTTTCAATAAAGTGGTTAAAGTTTCAACCAAAGAAGTGAAGCTTGAAGAAATGAATTTTTAACAAAGTAGTTCAGCTTTTAACCATGTAGTTTAATTTTCTACCAAAAAGACAAATTATCTACTAAACAGTTAAATTTTCAAGTATAAAATATGACTTTTAAACAAAAAAGTTAATTTTCTACCAAATAGTTACATTTTCAAATAATTAGTTCAATTCTTAACCATATATGTAGTTGAATTTTCTACCAAAATGGTTACATTTGCAACAAAAAAGTTCATTTTCTGCCAAGCAGTTTAATTTCCTATAAAATTGTTTAATTTTCAACCAAAAAAAAAACTATTTTTTTACAAAACATTTAAATTTGCAACCAGGGTAGATAATCATTAATTATAAACACAAGCATTCGTCAAATAATTAATTATAATTTTTATATTTCAACACATATATTGTCCTCGCTATTAATGAAATAAAATTAATTATTTTACGTACATCAATATATTAATTTAATGATTATCTACTGTAGGGTGGTCTCTTATAAATTTCAGAAATTTATTGTTTGATGTAAAGTGAGTGAATACATATGAATACGAGCCGGCACAAATAGAGAGACAGGTATAAAACGTTTTTCCGCACTATGTGTCTTCTCTTTAAAATACTTTTAAAAGATCTCGTGTGGTACGCAAATCAGGTTGCAGGTTCGGGTTTGCCGAAGGCGACTTTCCTCCAGCGCGCTTTGAGAACAGCCATTTTTATATGGAGTTACATCGGTGAACCCGTACACCCACGCCGTGTAACTCTCTCCATCAAAAGAATTCCAGGCACAAAGGACCGCCGCGCGTCTTCTTCGCGTAAAAATCTTCCTTTCTGCAATTCTTAAATCTGGTATGCACTTGAAAGCATTTCCTGATTATGATGTGTACCTTCATAATAATTGTTTAAAATTCCTCTCATTTAAACACAAAATCGTTCCTCGAATCCCTCCTTTCTTTTATTTCAGGGATCAACAGTCAGTCCCCTATTCCCCTTTTGTCCACATTTTTCCAAAAATCCCCTGCAATCCCTATATTCGAGAATTTGATCCATTTTGCCCTTTTTTGAAACTGCATTTAATTTTTCAAGAATTATAAGAAACTTGCGGCCATAAATAAAGAAATTATGATTAGCTAAGAGAAAATGCGTTTTAAAGAAATAAAGCAAAAATAAATCATCCACGATTTGCGGAAAATAATAGAAAAAAGAAAATCTAACATGATTGATTCAACATTCATTCTTGTTGAAAACCTGATTGGCTTTTCATTACTTGAAATTGTTTTATATCTTAAATTCGAAATATTGAAAACTAAATTTAAGAAAAAACATACACAGTTTTGAAGAGCATATAAAATTTCTAATAATGTTAGGTTGGGTCGTTTTTTCCCTCGGAAATGAGCATTTTTAAACAAAAATCATGAAGATTCATAATTTTCAACGACTCTAGGTTATGTTAGCGTTTTACGCCGAAATAAGTATTTTGAATCAAAAATGGTTAGATTTTAAAGATTAGAAATTCTTCAACAATTTCCGTTTTTCGGTTTTGTTAGCGTTGTACACCAAAATCTGGTATTTTTAAACGAAAATCATTATAGTGCAAACGTGGTATGCAATTTTTTATCAATAAGTTTCAAGTTATATTGACGTTTTTCACAAGAAATCGGTTATTTTAAACAAAAACCATTAGATTTCAATAAAGATTTTCGATTCTGAACTATTTTCTGTATTTTAGTGTTTTTCGTCGGGAATTGTTGATATTTTTAATAAAAAAATTATTGACCTTCAACAACTATTTACAATTTGGTCTGGCAGGTATCTAAACTATCATTCTCATAATTTATTTGGTCATAAAATTGGTTTAATTAAAGGTTTAGTAGACAGATGTGTCAAATCAAGTGATGTACAATTTAGAAAAGAAAATTTAAATGAATTAAAAACCACCTTAGTGAATAATAATTACCCGCTTGATTTTGTTAATGACATTATTACAGAACGCATTCATGAGATTTACAATAATAGTAGTAGAATAAAGAAAAATAATAAATGGAATGACACTGACAATAAATTCAAATTAAGTGTTACTTTACCTTACATTCAGGGTTTATCTGAACGGTTAAGAAGTTCACTTAAAAAATTTAATATTAAAACACAAATACTCTTGACAATTATTTATTGAAAAAGAAGGATAGTGATTCCATTGAAAATTTATCTGGTGTTATTTATCTGATTAAATGTAAATGTTGCAATAAAGATTATATAGGTGAAACTGGCCGGAGATTAAAAACTAGAATTGCTGAACGCAAAAGAGATTGTGAAGTTGGGAATTTTAACACAGGTTTGTCACAACATTCATGGAAGTTTAGTCATTATTTTGATTTTTCTTTCAAAAATATTAAAATATTAGCTACGGAAAAAACACTTATCAACGACGTATCATTGAGTCCATTTTTATAAACAAATTTCACAATATTTCTGTTAACTTACATACTGAAATTCTAAACATTAATAAAATTTATCAAAGTATATTAAAATAATGTCACATTTTTCATTTTAGCTCAAACAATTTTTTATCACATTTAAATTTAAATTCAGTTTCGCGCGTTTTCTCATCAGAGGTTTCAATGAAAACTTAGCTTTGTAAAGGCACATTACGTATACTGTCTTATTGTATCTACATATTGTCAATTTTGTCTCGTCCTTCGTAACCATTACAAAGATTTATCTTCAATATTTTTAAGATGTAGTTCTTTTAAAGTGAGTGAAGTCTTTAATTTTTAGACTTCTATAAACAAATTAATTGTA
>CAKNWT010295706.1:732-13547 GCA_932066315.1 Andricus coriarius | reverse complement strand
GAGATATTAGAAATCACCAATTGTCATCATTATGACCCGTGACACAATGGGTGATTCTGCTCAGCAGAATCACCTTTTCCCTACTTGAATCTATTGAAAGAATTACACACAAAAATCTCCTAACGAGATACAAATTGCTTATAAGTTAAAGTCTCTTATTGAATTGGGTACTTGCCCATAAAACTCAATTAACAAAAGTACAATTATTATTCTCCTTTTGGAGTACTGGGACTAATCATTTTTACCCATAACTAGAACTTACAGTACTCGAGAATTTGATGAAAAGAAAACGTTTATCTCACTGAGCCATGCTCTTAATGAGAAAAGACAGAAAGCGTCCTTTTAAATGCCATGCTTATTTATGGGATTTAAAACCCACTTTCAAAACTGAATTTATACAGGTATTACAGTACGACGAATTCCCGACTATTTTCTCGGGAAATGACGCGCAATACCTGGAAGAATTTAAATGTCCCTAACGTCACGCGTATCTCGTCAGCTGGCGAACGCGTGCGAGGGAAAATCAATAATTGTATATAGATATACAAGAGACCCGTCTGGACGAGGTGCTAATTGCTACATAAACATACGATTTCGCATCAAATCGTATTTACGTTCTAATCTTATATTTCTCAGAGAGAGATTTAAATGGACTATACGTCCTTCCTATCTAACCTGAAATTAAAACAAAAATCTCGAACGCGCATCTAATTATCAGGACCTATCAGGTACCTCTAAGAGGGAACCGCAGTTCTTCTCTTAGAGCTGGTGCTCTTGCCGACGCATCGGGAAAAAGACAAGCTTTCTTGTCGGGAGCGGCTATTTAACCGCTCACCCCTCTGGTAGCCAGGTAAGTCCCCACTCCGGTGTCACCTATGCTACTTGTGCGCTCTGCTGCTGGTGGTAATTCGCAGGAGGTTTACCGTATACTATTTACTATATCGGTAAACTCTATCGCTACCTTATCGATTTCTGATATGTTACGTTCCTCAAAGATGGAACTCCTCACCTGATATTTATAAGGGTGGACTAACTAACACTATTTTTTAGTTCACTGAAAAGCGATATAATTTATAAGTGAGCTATTTATTTTCAAAGTGAAAAAATGTACATTTCTAAGCATATTTTCGTTACGTCAAGTAAAACTGTATATGATTAATCTGGCTTATTTTCAGTCAGATTACATTTCCTTTCATTTCACCTCGTTTTAAGAAGTTTTTAAAAATACATATTCATGAAAATACTGTTCAAATTTTGTTTTATCATTTAAAAAATGTTTATATCTTTTTATAATAAGAAAAAAGGATTTGGAAGCAAAATGCAAAAATTAATAATTAATGTCTTTGGTACAAAAATTCTACCAATATAATGTAATTGTATAATATTTTATAACATCAATTAAAAAACTGACAACAAAAAATTTCAAAAACTAAAATCTTACGAATGCAAGGAAGCACAGAAATATTTTTCACCTGACGCTGCCTCAAAATACTTGCCCGAGATTTTGTCAACGAGGTTCGAGCGGTTTGATAGCTCAGTTGCTTAGCTCGTGCAGTAGAAAGTTTACGAGTACAAAGTTTACGAGCAGGCAGTTTCAGATATTTAGGTAGGGTTTGAATATTAACGAGTGCGATTTTTCATAATGTTTAAGAGTACGAATGTGTATGTAAATGACTGTGTATTAATGATCTCAAAAATTAAGAATATATAATAATAATTTCAAAAGTAATATTTTTTTCGTTGCAAGATCTCGTTTTGGTATATAGTGACTTTCACTCTGAGTTTCGAACTTTACATTGGTAGCCACCATCCTTTCTATGGGCGACGATACGTTATTCGACTTCGTCCCTGTGCACCTTACACTTGATATGGGAATGACTTCTGTGCCAGGCGGGGGGGTGGGGGGAGGGGGTGCACACGGAGCGTCGACCAACTGGCTCTAGGCATTTGGGCCGAACTCTTAAGCTTGCTTAGGGATCGAGGCATGAAGTTCGTGCATGCTTTACGCTTGGTATGGGCCCCCCTACTATACGGGACACTCGCCGTTTCCGAATCTCGTATCGACTTGTTCTTGCTGTTGGACCCGCAATAAAAATATTTTCCATTAATGATTTACTGTTTTCACATCATGGATTTCAAAAGGTAGACCCGCTTGGGAATGAGATCTGAATTTTAGGCCCTGAAGACCGAGATTTCCAATCGTATTTTTCTCCATGCACACTTTAGATATTCTTGTTTGGTACAAAAAGGACTCTAAAAAATTGAAAATCTATCGAGCATGGTTTACTTAATTAAATTTACTGACTGAAACAAAGTTTACATCGGTGAAATCGGTAGAAGATTAAAAACAAGAGTTGCTGAGCATAAAAAAAGATTGTGAAATTGAAAATTGAAGTACTGGTTTGTCTCAACATTATTGGAATAATGACAATTCTCTAATTTTAATTTTAAAAGTATTAAGATTTTAGCGAGAGAAAGTAACACTTATAATAGACGAATTATAGATTCAATTTTTATTAATAAATTGATTAAAATTTCAATAAACCGTCAGAATGAAAAACATTAATATTAATCAGATTCACCAGTGCATATTGCATTAAATTCGCTAACAATCATTTTTACAAATTTAACTCATAATTTCTCATGTCATGTGCTTTGGTGCACTTTCCTCTCATCCATGATTCAATGGAAACTTGATATGTTCATTGTTGACTATGTAGTATCGTCCATAATGTTCATTAACATGCAAATTGATGTATAATTTTGGAGCCTCTCCAATTTCAAACCACATAGAAAAAAGTAGACAAGAATCCGAGGAATAAAGATGAAAGAGAGGTAAACTCAATGATCGTCGGGGAAATGCTTAAATTTAAAATTTTAAAAACGTATCTAAGTAAAATACTAAAGAGCTGCAATGGTGTTTCACCTCGGTTCTACGGGTTGCCAAAGAGAAAGAAGCAGGATATACCTATGAGACATGTTACATCCATTGTATGCTAACCTTTATATAACCTGTCTATTTTTCTTAGCATTTCGATTCCAAAAGTCTAGGGAAAAGCAAATGCATTCATAAAAAAAAGCTTCGATTTCGTAGAGAAGGTTGATAAAATATAAAATATCCGTGACGATTTTTAAGTAGTAACACTTGATGTCACAGCATTATTTACGAATATTTCGAACAATCTTATCATCCGCAAATATCAAGACAAAATGGTCACAAATTCAAGAGCATACTAGTTTTCCATAAGAATTCTTCATATCTTAGAATTTCGTCTTGAGAATGCGCACTGTGTGTTCAATAATAAATTCTAGATCAAGGCTGTTCCATATGAAGATAGATTTCTCCACCGCTATGTGGAGGACGTTCTGGCACGTCTTCATAAGAACAACATTGAGCATCTGTTAAAGAGATTCAATAAATTCAACACGCGACTAAAGTTCACTATAGATAGAAAAAATGACAAGAGTATAGGCTTTTTTTTAGAACAGACCTGCTTAGCGAACATAACTTCCCAATCGAAACACATCGCACTCGCCTTTTTCCAGACCTTGAAACGAAACAATTGGAAACGATTCTTTTATTTCTAAGCTGGAGGGGGCCCCACCCTTACCGCGAGTGGGTAGTTTGTTTTTATCAACGACGTACATTGGCTGCCCCGTTCTTGTATCGATGCGCCGCTCGTCGCTACTTTTTCCAGCGAAAAGCGCAGGTGATTTGAAATCAATAATAAATACTATCAATAATAATACAAATAAATAAACCCGAGGTTCCTAGAACTGCTGGCCCACTCGGTTTCTCATCGCGTAGGGCGAGAGACGATTGCGACTCTCGCCTCGGAAGGCCCGAGAGCGCGTATACTCTGTCGAGTACATTTATTGCGCAATATTATTGAAACGGTTCAGGCCAGTGGAGATCCGGCTTATTGCGCAGTTGAAAAAGTCGCGGTCCCTTAGTCTTTGTTGGCGTTAGTGTTTTTGTTGTCATACGAGAATTTGCCAACTAAAACTCAATCAAAATATAGAATCAAAAAACGACGCAAATCTTTCGCGGAATAGTGAGTTTTGTGGCATGACGTTCATAGGTGGAAATGCCAGCCGTCAGGAAGGTTAGTACATGATACTTCAACTTCATACGACATTTTGGTGAAAATCTCCGAAACGTGAAGGTAAGTTATAATGGTCTGCATAGTAATCTTTTTAAGTGTAGAATGCATTTGCGCAATTCTGTTTCTTGATCCTTTTATCGGTTGAAGACCTTTTAGTTTCACGAAGCAATTGTCCGAAATTTAAGGTTAGATTAACACTAACCTCACATTTGGGATATTTTATTTTATTTCGTATTCGAATGAAGGCATGTCAAAGTAGTCAAAGTCCCGCTCTTCGGACCTCTTTTTTTCAATTGGTCACCCAGTGACGCGGAGGAGAATTTACCAGGACCGTGGTGGGAGTTGCCGGAACTGCGCAAATGGAAATAACTGTCTACAGCCAACGGGAAATAAAGGTGTCAGGAAATAAGAGATACAGAAATATGTGAGTCTCTACTGTATATGTAGAGGTGCTTCCGGGGCAACTAAATTTTCAATATTAAATTTACATAGTAGCTAGAGTTTCAATTATTTTATGACGGTAATTGAAAACAAACGTTTACAAAGTGTTTTTGTTTTAATTATTATTTAATATCACACTTTTGTACATAAACGTTAAATGATACTTTTTGAAGTATAGTAATTTATGCACATTTTTTCAAAATTACATTTTTGAGTTCCTGGGATCGAATTATATCAAAATATGTATATTAAAAAAAGTTTTTAAAAAATTTATAATTACAAACCTCACACAATAAAGAAGCAATTCCAATATAATTCCCTTTGTTCTTGCTTAAAATTATGATATTTAATAGAACAATAGGTTTATTTTTCATCACACTAAAAGTTTTGCTTAGTTTAGTACAATGCAATCAATTTGTCGATTCAACGAATATTACTTCAGGTTCCTTTGGACACCCTAAAAGGTTGAACAAAATCGCTACTATGTTTAAATTTTGACTACAATTTTATGTAACAAATTTATTTAAATTGTGGAACCAAAAAACTATAATTCGAAACAGTCCTTTTACCACAATGAGTATTTGATTTTCAAGAATTTTGTATACAATGCACCTGTTTTCAATAAAACGTTTGGTTAATCTAGTT
Source organism: Andricus coriarius (assembly GCA_932066315.1). NCBI lineage: Eukaryota > Metazoa > Arthropoda > Insecta > Hymenoptera > Cynipidae > Andricus > Andricus coriarius. The sequence continues at coordinate 8,355 of CAKNWT010295706.1, read as the reverse complement.
ATGTACTGCAACCCTTCACTTAATTATTTTTCGTTTTTTACAATATTTTAGAAGATTTATTGCCCACCTACTTTAAACCAAATATTATTTACCTTCTTTATTTAAAAGAATAATTAATTTTTTTACTGACAATATTTTAATTATTCTAATTTTTAATTGATTAATTAATTTTTCATTTTATTTGTTTTTTAACTCAGTCGCCCTAAAGCGCCTTTCGAGACACTGGACCCCCATTTTACTTCACGAGAGCGACCATCACCCAAGTTCTCTCGAGCTGAGCAGAGAGAAGTGGTGGTGGAAGTGTAACATCTGAAGTTTGAGTAAATTTCTTCTCTCTGAAACGACCTGTCGTGAGGGTAGGAAAGAGTCGATTGTGGGGGAAATTCAAGTGTCTACAAGTCGCGTGGGCCTTGGTTACTACCAGGCTCCGTGGTGAAGTAAAACCGCGCCTGTTTCAAACACCGATTACCTAAAGAATTTTGTTTTAACTCTAGAATGCTACTGTTGGGCTTGGTTTATCAATTCACGTATGAAGCCGAAGGTTGTTGGGACTGAACGGTGGGGGTAATGTAGTGTTGGGCGAGGCCCTTCAGCACGCAAACAGAAAACCTTAGTACGTTGTTCGTATTCTCACTACGAGGAAGCATAGTATAAAGCTGTGCGCGCCAGACCCAATAGTAACATCCGCGTAGTACCGCAAAAATTAAGTAAATTTAAAAAAAATTTCTTGAAAATGCTTGATTAAAAACCAAAAAGAAAAGTGTTAGGTGAGGGTATATACTCAAGTGTCCGGACTTATATAGCTGTATAAAAATAAACAAAATAAAACGAAAATTCCTTTTCCAAAAATCAGTTGAAGTTTTAGTTTTTGAGTTATAAAATGTGCAAGCTGGACCAATCAGGAGCGCCGTATAAATAGTCGTGTGTGCGTTAACGGGAGTCCAACGTAGTGTTCTCCCGTCACTAACCTCACCTCTGCGGTCGCTTCGATAACACTGCCTTGGAATCCCGCTCACGCACACGCGACTGCTTATATGGCGCTCCTGATTGGTCCAGCTTAAATATTTTATAACTCAAAAACTAAAACTTCAACTGATTTTTGGAGAAGGAATTTTCAATTTATTTTCCTTATTTTTATACAGCTATATAAGTCCGGACACTTGAGTCTGGGACACCCTGTATAGCGTGATTTTTTGAGTTTTTTTTTAATTCAACTTGGCACCCCTACAAATTGTTTCTTTTGCATGTCCTCTGATTTGCTTCAAAATTTAAAAATAATATTTAGAGGTCGCTGGATGCCATTTTAGGGCAAAAATTCTCATTCCTAATTAAAATTGTCGCTATTCATTGATTATTTATTTCTGGCGCGCATGAATTGTAGTCTTTACAATACTATATTGCACTCAGATTTTTTCAGATCTTTACAATAAAATTTAAAGGTCCCTCAAGGCCATTTGAGAACAAAAATGCTCATTCCTAATTAAATTGACGCTAATCTTTGATCATACATTTTTGATGCATATGAATTCTGTTCTTTAGAAGTCAATATTGCAATTAGATTTTTTTCCAGATTTTTACAATAACATTCAATGGTCGCTCAAGGTCATTTTAAGGCCGAAGTAGCTATTCTTAATTAAATTGACGCTATTTGTTAATTAGTTATTTCCAGTGCGTATGAATTGTGTTCTTTACAATTCGATATTGCACTCAGATTTTTTCCAGATTTTTACAATAACATTCAAAGGTCGCTCAAGGTCATTTTAGGACGAAAATTCCCATTCCTAATTAAATTGACGCTAAGAATTGATTATTCATTTCTGACGTGTATGAATTTTGTTCTTTATCAGTCAATATTGCAATCAAATTTTTTTCAGGTTTTTAGAATAACATTCAAAGGTCGCTCAAGGCCATTTTAGGCCAAAAATGGCTATTCTCAATCAAATTTACGCTATTTATTGATTACTTATTTCTGACGCGTATGAATTTTTGTTCTTTACAAGTCAATATTGCATTTAAATTTTTTCAGATTTTCATAATGACATTCAAGGGTGGTTCAAGGTCATTTTCTTAATAAAATGTTAATTTAGTTGCATTTTCTCCAGTTTTTTTTTTATAGAGAAACAGTGTAAATTTATTTTTGAATGACCCCTTTTCACAAAATGACCTTGAATGACCTTAAAGTAATATATGATACACAGTTATTAAACCTTTTGACTGATTTTTTTGCCGCAATGAATAAATACACTGTTTCTCAAAAAAGAACTAGAGAAAATTTAATTGAATCAACATTTCATTAAGAAAATTACCTTGAGCCACTTTTGAATCTCATTGTAAAAATCTAAAAAAAATCTGAGTGCAATATTGACTTGCAAAGAAAAAAATGTATATGCTGCCGAAATGAATAATTAATACATAGCTATAATTTAATTAAGAATGGCAATTTTTGCCCTAAAATTTGCCTTCAGCGACCTCTAAATATTCTGTAAAATTCTGAAACAAATCAGAGGTTATTTTCTCGGCAAAAGGAACAATTTGTAGAGACGCCAAGTTGAATTAAAAAAAAACCCAAAAAATCACCCGAGTATACATATATACATTTTTGCTTGATAAAGTCACTAATCTGAAGCGCAGTCGGAGGAGAGAGAAAGTGGCGATTCATCCATAAGCGAACATGAGCGCTAAGTGTAGGAATGCGCGTTGCGAACTTGATTTATTTGCATCAATATTTATTTTAAGCATCAGATAAACTTTTTTTAAATCGATTTTTCATAAACCTTGCTATTGTTTATTCTTTACATTTTTCTCAACAATTATAAAAAAAACCTTTTAGCGTGCGGGGATCGATTCGCAATAGAACAAGCTTTGAAATAAAATAAAGAACTTTGAACAATATTAATTTGTTCAAAAAATAGACGGACGAGTGCGTAAGAGACCCAGGAGTAGTAACCAAAGCTGTAGAAAGAAACAGTAGCATTCTAGCGTTGAGGTTTATGAACGTTAGATTGTAAATCATGGAAAGGCAAAGCAATAGAAGCAGAATAGGAAACAGTAATATCAATAAATATTTAGTTTTACCATATGGGTGATTCTCCACAGACAGGGAATTTTTGGCAAGGGCACCTTTTTTTGGAAAAATGTTTTAAAACATTTTTTCTTCATAATGGTTAGGTTCATTGGCCTTAAAGAAAGGGGCCCTATGAATATTCACGCTTAATTCTCACTTGAAGGATCTGCAGCACATAAAAACGTTTTCAATTTTTGATTTTCCAGGTACTTTTCTCTGACTGTATGTAAAGTAAAACAACACTGTAAAATATTAAAACATTAAACGTAGCATATCAGGGAAGAGTAGTTTTTTTTTTAAATGCAACGTTTTTCCAAAATTAAAATTTTTTGTTTTCAATTTTGAAATTTTCTTTTTCCAAATTGAAATATTTCTTTTAGTTTTACGCTTCTTATTCTAAATTATAATCCAAGTAATTGTAAAAGTATAATACGTGACAAGAAAGAATTTTAGCTTGCTCAGCTCTTCTTGCTTTTAACCATTTTTATTTTTCATTGACATTCTGAGAGTCAGATGATTTACTTTTATAGCGCGCCATTCTGATTAATTTCAGCTTTATTTCAGGCTTCAGGTTTAACTATAAAACGTATTCTTGATACTGAGATATAGGATCCATCTCGGAACACGAAACTACGTTCGATAGCAAGTAGACCGAAAGTCGGTGTAAACATAACTTCTGAAGAAAGTCAGGGCTGTGGAGCGAACAAAATTATTAATTATAAAATGTTCACTTCTCTTATAAATAATAACCCTCCAATCGCTTTATTTTTTGTATGCAGTAATTGTAGGTATAAAAACTTTAATTCTCGATTTACGTGCATTTAAAAAAAAATATTTAGAAAAGTGCTTCGATAAGCTCCATTTCGTCCTTGACAGCGAAAAGCAGGTTATGGTATCCGATGTTACGGTATCCGAAAACCATACAAAATTACTTTTTAAGCTTTAATGATAAAAGTAATCAATAAATCCCTCTGAAAAAACTCCATTATTATGTGCTACACGGAATTGTCATCTTTTCATTGATTTTTATTATGAGATATGAAAGTTCTTATCAGGTACGGTATCCGATACGAATAAAAGAACGCCACATTTTCGGTTACATTTTTTCGCTTTGCAAAAAAAGTTATTGGTTTTTTGTTATGAAGTTTTGACGAATGAGTAGCGTGGCTTTCGTTCTAGAGATTGTGAGAAGATAAGGCCTAAAAAATGATCAAAAGCTGATGAAAGGTATGGGAGATTCGTTTACCGTAAGAATCGAAAACATTTAGGGAGACACGTGTATAATTAAATTTTCTCTACTAATATATCAGATGAATTAAAATATTTTTTTATGAATTTTATAGTTTTGGGTCAAACTTTCAAACAATTATAAGTTCAAAAATAATTCACTATGTATTAAATACACGTCTCTAAACTTAGCGCCGCGTACGTGGAGACATTCCAAAAACGCATTTTTCGAGTATTCGGGAGCATTTTGCTAAGACATACGATCATGTGACCTTATTTTTTCTTACGGAGGTATTGTGTTGTGCTAAAATGAAGAAGTTAGCCAAGTTTTATTAGGAAACACTACTTAGTTTAGTTACTAGAGGTCCGAGACACAAAAGTGCCTTGTATGTGGAGAATCACACATATAAAGTGCAATATAGTAACAGTTTTACAAAAGATTTTGGCTAAATTAGGTTTTGAAGTCGCACTACGCAGACCTTAAATTGCACAGTGGCCTCCTCGTGGTAGGTCTTGAAAACTACGAATTATGTAGGCTAATGACAGGTGTCGTACTTTGATTAATCAAACATGCGTCGACAGCAGCCATTTTGAATTTTCAAATTCGAAGTAAGCATATCCCAAAACCCACTTATACCAAGTTTCATACAGATATGTAAACGTGTTAACGCTTTTGCCACCATATTAAATCCGCGGTTTTCAATTTTCAAATTTTGACATCAAATACGAAGTCAGTGACCCCAAAAACCCCTCTTATATCAAGTTTCATACAAACATGTTTTGTATCTCTCAGATTGTTGTGCGCTAGAATGAAGGTAGGAATCAGAAGATTATTCATCATAGCGTGCTACATCACAGTTGATAGCGATCTGAGGAAGTCAAATACGCCTTCTGGGACACTTTAAATGATACAATAAGTACTTGCGATCAAGGTGAAAGAATAATTTTGCTAGGAGATATGAACGGATGGGTCGGCGTCCAACGTCAAGATACAGATACAGAAAGGGTACGAGGTAAATTTGGGTATCCAAGAAAAATTATAACGGGGAAAAGCTAGTTAGCTTATGCTTAGAAAAGGGCCTATTTATTACTAATACTTGGTTTCGATATAAAATGATCCACACGAACACCTGGTGTAAAGGAAATAACCGCAGTATAATTGACTTCGTTATTGCGGATTAGTCTCCAAAATAAACTTAGGGCGGGGATGGAGAAGAAAGAAAAAAAAAACGCGAATCAAGATTGAAAATTTACAGAGACCGGAAGTGTAAATAGATTTTTAGAATAAGATAAACGAGCGCATAGACGAGGCAACTTGGGAGGCGCTTTGAAGCAATAAAGATATAGAGTGCGCGTGGACTTTGTTACGGGATATCATTGTTAAAATTGCGATTGAAGTATGTGGCACGGCGGTTGTAGGAAGAAAATCTGGTGATGCATGGTGGAATGATAATATTAACGCAGCCCGACAAGAAAAGAAAGAATCATGCTAGAGAACGTTAAACATCACACGTCTTGGCGATGAGGAGATAAATAGGCTTGAAAATGATTATAGACACAAAAAGAGGAAAGATAAATGACTAGTCAAGGAAAGTAAAGAGAAAATCAGAACAGAAGAAGAGAAGAAATTTTAGAACGACTTTCAAGGAACCATGAAACTATTATTTAAAGAGATGAAGGGTAATAAAAGTATAGATTTTGTCAGCATGAGAAACAGTAAAGGAGAAATGCTATATGATACAAAGGGGATGGTAGACGCTTTAAAAGACTCTTTTAAAGAATTATTAGGAGGTGAAGATATAGGGCAACAGAACTGTGACATAGAAAATAATGCATTAGAAGACCCAATTGAAAAAGTCTGTGCCACTGAGGTTAGAGATATAATTAAAAGCTTAAAAAATGGTAAGGCTTCTAGTATAGACAGTATTAGCGCTAAATTGCTTAAATACGGTGGCGAGTACTTACCTCACAGGTTGTGCGAATTGATAAATTCATGTATCGAGACGAGACAAGTCCCAGACGATTGGAAAAAAGCGATTCTCGTACCAATATACAAAAGAAGGGAGATAAAATCAGCTGCAATAATTACACTGGTATCAGCTTATTAAGTACCGTAAGTAAAATATACTCAAAAATACTTATTCGTAGGGTAATGAAAATTACAGAAGAAAAGATATGGGAAGTCCAAAGTGGATTTATGCCAGGATGATCATTTACAGATCAGATATTTAGCTTAATACAGATCACAGAAAAAAGCTTAAGAGTAGGAAAGAAAGTTTTCTGTGCATTTGTTGACCTAGAAAAAGCTTTTAACAAGGTAAATAGAAGTAAACTTTGGAAAGTCCTTAAAAAGTAAGGAGTTCATGGATGGCCCCTACAAGCAATACAAACAATATATGCAGGCAGTAAAGCGAGTGTAAGGGTTAATGGGAAACTGAGTGTCTGGTTCGATATTATGCAAGGCGTGAAACAAGGATGCGGTTTTATTAAACACCTGTCGCATTGTAAGAAACTTTCTGGACCATCAGGAAGCAACCGACTAAAAACCTATAAAGTGATACATGGTAGCTCTAAGAAAGCATCCAGAGGCGACTGTTGTCACCTCCAACTCTCGCGGCCGCTGTGTAAGCATAACAGCGGTAACAGATGAACAGCAAACTACACCATGCTCCTAATTTTGTACCTACAACATCATCGCAAATGATTTCATACGTCATATTAAATTAACTAATTACATCATCATCTCATCAGTTACTTGACTTAGTCCGTGGCTATGATGGAAAACCGGGTTCTTCTTAACCCGCGAACAAGTTTGGGAAAGACAAAATAATATTAGATCCACCATTTTGAATTCTCACACTTTGACATCAAATTTGAAGTGAGCGACCTCACAAACCCATTTTTATTAAAAGGATCCATTAATATAGGATACGGTCTTTGGGCAAAATCACCTATAAGTAGGTGTATAGGCTGCGTTCTAACGCAGTTGGGGGGGATTCTGGGCCACTTTTACGAGAGGGGTTCTGGGCCACGGTTTCTGTACCACTTTTACAAGAGGGATTCTGGACCAATTAGTATTAGTGCGTGTCCGTGTGAGGTAAGCCTGTGTGCGTGTGTCTGTGTGAGGTTGACATCGAGACCGTTCTAGAACAGTCCTTGATGACCTCACAGAGCAATATTGCAAAATTGTACCAGCCAAATTCATGTAACAACAGGTTCAAGGTTATTCTTATCTCAAGAATTTTTCGCGTAAATACTTTCAAGGTTATATTTTGTCCTGGCAATTTCTACTGCGTCATATAGTTATGGGAAAAACAAGAAGGATGATTTAT